>DWFO01001087.1:0-16974 GCA_018246595.1 Mimoniades nurscia nurscia | reverse complement strand
GGGAGAGGGAGAGTATAAAAATGTAAATAGTTTTCAGTAGATGGGAAGCTATTTTCATGTCTATCGATGTGTCTTTTTCATGTATGTACCTGTCAGTCGAGATTGAGCACTCATGTCTTAAGTAACTTTGACTGGGTTAGGTTTAGGAAAAAGAAAACGAAACTTGAATAGGCGGTACGGAGTTCGCCGGGTCAGCTAGTTGTTTATATCAATTTCCCAGTAACACCGGAGTAATTGACGTCTGGTTTTGTTGACATAAAATATATATAATGTCACGCGTATATCCCCAAAAGGGTAGAAAAAATAGAATAGATCCCTAGGTTTTTTCTAGATGTATTTTACGGAATAGGAGGTGGGCCTACAAAATGTTGTCAAACATGATTATATTTTGCTCTATCGATTTAGTAGGTCCTCCCCCTACCACGTACTATGATTACTAGATTACGTTTATATAAAGACGTAAAATTAAAGCAATAGCCATTTTCTTACATAAGCATCCAGTTTGATAAGTATTTAGTGACGTATCATTTGCCGAAGTTTCTACCCGACTTGCGACTTTAATACCAACGAGATATGAAGTAGACAATACTGAACCGTAAACTTACGTCCGTGCAATATGTTTTATAGTATATTTACGAATGACTAATAAAGTATAATTTTACGAGCGAACTGTAATGTTGCCGTTTTGTGGGATAGTTGAGGCTACTTTATGGACCTTGGTTGTCTAGTGTATTGTTGGGCATGTTAAAGAGAACATCATGTCTGTATTTCTAACAAGAGATATGCAGAGCTGTGCAATAACTTCCCACGATTCATCTGTGACGTACACATCCCAACGTAGTATTAGGTACCTACATAGTTTGCCTATGTTAAGTTTTTGTCAAATAAATTTGTATACACATCCTGAGTTACCCCTCAGGGGAGGTCTAAGGACAGCAATAAGCTGATGATGGTGACTCCGAGTAATGGCGGAATGGGGCTTGAACTAGTTTCATTGAGAGATTCCGGCGCGTAGTCTTCTGAGTCGCGTGGCCACGTAACCCCTATTGTAAAGTTCTCTTAGGACTTTATCCAATATATAAAAAATAGATGCTGCGTTTCATTTAATTACGTAAAATTATCCATTTAAATATTATCCATTATCACAGGCTATTATTAACGTAACAGTGGAAGTACCGCACCCATCTGCCTACCGCTTCAGTGAAATACGGACGTAACGTTATGTTCTTTCCGTTATTACTAGAATCACATTGGGCATTGTGGCTTAGAACTCTATATACCAATAGTGTAATACCAAATTACAATACATCATTATTTGATGAAAAAAATTATTCTCTAAAATTAAACATATCCCACACTTATTAGCCTTCAGAATTTTAGTGCACAACTTTTAATTGGATTTGTAATATACTGCTTTGCAAAGTCACGATAGATTTTTGGTATCGTTCGCAACCGTACTGAATGCCTGAGGTAATTTGGATAACAAGACCCTTTGTATGGACAGAACTCATACAAGAAGAATTCAATATGTTCAATAAAATTTAGCCGACTACTTGAGTTACCCCGATCGACATACATACTGTTGGCGCAAGTAGCGCGAGCATGGACAATGGCCGCCAATGCTCAAAACAGGTAAGCCCACTATACGATGAACCTTTTCACTCGAGCGCCCTAAAGTGGGCTTGCTAACGAGCCTCCCACTCCGTTACCCGATTTAAGGTCTATTCAGACGGGGACCAATTATTTTTGCTTGGTTATCAAATGTATTCCACAAACTCATAAATAATGTTATATTAATACGACTCCGTTTGTAAGATGTTTACATATGTATGTTAAGTTGTTGACAACAAATGTTGACACTGTGACTCTCAAGTCTTATAAGTACTCAGAGTGGTAGTGCATTTATAAAAAGGAATGTTGATCAAATGTATAGGAATCGTGAAACATTCGTAATGGGACTGATGACATGATAAATGAAATATTCGAAATCGATTTCCGACAGGACAAAAATTAATTTTGAGCAAATATATTGACTGTCTCGTTGGTCGTGTTGGATGCAAGTGCGACTGCCGAACGGGAGGTGTTGGGTTCGAATCCGGGTCGGGGACTACTAAAATTTTCCAATTTAGATTTTATAGTAAGTGGCTCGGAGTCTGGATATGTGCCCGGTGTATGGCTATAGTAGGCTCACCACCTATTCCATAGTGGGACGTAAACGTAACTGGTGAAAACGTTAGAGTGTTCTACATTCCTGTGCCTACCTCCTCGGGGATCACAGGCGTGATGTCACGTATATGTACGTATGTCAAAAATCATACTATTCGTTACGATACACTTTTCCAATATCAAGATTTAGATTAGTTTCCCTAAGATAGATTTTATTCTCCCTAATATGTCGTCACGCCAGATCTGTGTCTCGATAAGCAGACAACACGGTATCGTTAATAAACTAAAAGCGAAAGAAAAGTATTACTTTAATTTTGGAACTATGAAGTGGCAGTGAACTATTTCCTTCCTGACACGAAACCGACCATAACGAACTTACAAGAATAGTCATTTATCACTTAACTGACCTCGTTCGGTATTGATTACACAGTATTCCCGACAAACTTGTCTTAATAAAACATAACCTATTGATAATGAATGAAAAAAAATAGGATTGTCGTGCATCTGCGCTTTTCTTTCTGAAAGAGGCCTTACAAGTGCGAGCAGGACAAAAGACATTGACGGGTTAGCTACATCGATTTTTACGAGTGGCCTTTGTGTCTATTGTGGTATGTGTATTCGTTTATTTTCAATTTTCTGGTCGTTTTGTGTGGCGGTTAAGCGTTGTAGGTTAGTGTTTTAATTATATTCAACTGTACGCCTTATCGCAACTATATCTGTTAATTGAGCATTTTTTCTCAGTAAGTCAATTTTGTAATTTTTTTATGAAAAATAATAAAGATCTTAAACATTTATACAACTGTATGCAAGAATAGTGTTTGTCTCAATACAAACTTATACCGAAGTTCCCAGTACTCTGTAACGAGTTTGACCGTGTTACGTTGGTTACAAGATATACTCGTAGTATCACCTATGTTGTATTATGAATGGAAATTTAAAATAAGAAACATAGCATCGCGTCTGTTTCTTCCCGACGTGTTAGACAGAGAGTGGGTATTATCACGATTTACCTGTTACGTTACACGTTTTACGAAATAGCGGGTGATCCAATTACGATAAACCGGGCACAAATCCAGACTTCGTCGTATTGGGGATTTCAATTTAGAAAAGCACATTAATATTTTTCCCATACCAGGGTCGAAGACAGTGCTTCCCGCTCAGCAATCGCGCTTCCGACCAGTATACCAACGACACTGCCACATATACTAGTAAATTCGGTGTTTTAACAATTTTTATAATACACGTAAAATGCATAAAATAAGCGGAGCTACGACCCATTCGTTGCTGTAGGTACTTGTGTCACAAAATGTTCATTTCTTTAGTAAAATATCGTTGAAAACAGCCTAACAGATCTATACAGTGTAATTACAATTCTAAGCAATTACTTTGGGCGCAAATCAACAATAGTAAACACCTTTACAGGAGGTACGTGGTACGAGTACATTGAAAGTGTAATTATACAGAAGTTTGTTTAATTGCGAACAAAACATCAGTACAGTGTTCATCCACGAGCTCCGAGCTTGGAAGTGTCAAAGACCTTAAGTGCTTGGAAAATGGCGATACAGGATATTGGAACTTAAACGAAATATATTGGCTTTATTTGGCGAAACACTCCACTGGAAATGGTTTTGTTACCGAGGGTATGAGGTACGTGCTACGCGACACGCGAGCAACGAATAGCCATTTGGAGGCACAGAATTTTTCGGCACATGGCGTATTGTTTTAAGTTGAAAAATAAAGGCGGTACAAATGACTATTCGTTGATGCGAAACGAAATTATGCTCATGAAATTGTGTAATGATATACTACAGGTTTAAATCTTAACATCATAATATCACGCCTGTGTTTACTCGAACGGATAGGCGGCAAAGTGCAGTACTCGTACTATTTACCAGGTATGTTATGTTTCATTGCAAAGGTGTGATAAAAACCTAATTGTATATTTTCAACATCATGACATTGAAAGGAACTTCACCAACCTTTGTACAACAAACCTATCGATTTGTTCTGGAACCTTCACGAATGCATTCAAAGGCTATTGAGGATCTGAGGAGACAGGGTTCCGCCGCCCTCGTTCTGAATATGTAATATTTATAGGTCATGTATATAAAAATATAGAATAATTCTATATTTTCACAAAATTGAGTCGCCATATTATATAAATCTCAAACTTTGTAAACGAATTTTGACGATGTCTGATTTGGGATTGTGTACCAGTATTGACATCTCTCAGTCGCATATTGAGAGCATATAAGGCATGAACGCAACCTTAGCTTTGTTACACTGCGTCATTAATAAAATGTTTTGACTACTTATATTTTTTATACAGTTACGTATTTCTGTTTATATGTGTAGGTGGGAACAAATGTTTTATTTATTGCTGTTAACATGGAAGGAGATATAGTGAAGACGGAGAAGAATATCAAGTCAATAACAAGAATAATAATATAGAAGAAACAATGATAAGAAGGAAGTGCATATGTCGGGAAGCCTCAGTGTAAACAAAATCTGAGTATCCGATCAACCGTTACGTCGACGGCGCGAGAGAGTATATTACATAGCATTACTAAAGTGAATAATATTGAAGATGGGCGCCAGAGATTTATAGAAATGGAGGCTCTTATGTATGACGTGTTAATGGTAAAAAGAATTGATAATCTTTTCTCCATGGCATAAAGTATCCATTTCTAATACATTAACGTCATCGTCGACAACGTTCATTTTTTTAAAAACTTACAAAAAGACCATGCGATGAAAAAAAATTTAAAATAATTATTTATGTATTTTAGTTTTATTACAGCTCCTTATAGTCCTGCTATTGAGTATGTACTATATCAAAGAATTAAAATAATTTTAGGTCGTAGTCCACACTGGTCATGTTTCATTCATTCAAGACAACAAGTTTCATATCCTCAAAGAACATTATGAGGAACTTAAAAGTTCATTCACATGACGGATAGTTAAAAACGCTCCCCACTCTGTGCACGTAGGATTCGACCCACAAATTCACATTAAAACGCTGTTATATTATCATATTATAATTAAGTGACATTTATTTTACATATGTATATTGACTGCCTCGTTGGTCGAGTGTTTTGCTGTTGCTGTTCTTGACGTCTTGGGCTGAAAATCCGGATGGACTTAGTAGTCCAATTTAATAGTTTAAATTTCCCTAACTTCAGAGTTGGGCAAAATATATTCGAATGACGAATAACGAATGAATAAATTTTTCTATAGCTATTCGCGAATAATAAATAATTTAGTTTATTCAAAGGAACATTATTCGAATGACGAATAATTATTTTTATTTGTTATTCGACTAAGGATAAAAATAAAACAAAAGAATAATATTTTTCAAATGAAATATTTATTCGTATATAATTATAAAGAATTTACAGTTGTGATTATTTCTTTATAATATTTGTTTTCATCATTACTCTTTCTTCAAACATGTTGTCAGACAATCTACTTGACTTAGGTAAGTTTATCATGGTGGCATAATAAAAAACGCGTTCTACGGATGCAGATGAAGGCAATGGTGTGTTGTATTTTTTAAATATAGTTTTTATTTCCGGATAACGCTCTAAAACGTTGAAAGAACGGTCTTCTTCAGAAAAATATTGTGAGACAATCACATCAGCTCTTGTTTTTGGTGATTGCTTTTGTAAATCAGCTTCGCTTCCTGAGTCTGATTCAAAGTCAAAAAATGAGTTTTCAGGATTAACGGCATCTCTATTTTCAGAATCTTTTGTATTTTTTGTCACTTCTTTTGCTACTTCATGTTTGAATAAAGTTTTGATTCTTTTTTGTTCATGTTGCGTAATGCAAGTAAACCATTTATTTTTGAACCTCGGGTAGGAAAGTGTTGCAACAATAGGATGTTGACTTTTAGGCGTAAACAGTTTGAAGAACTCTTCGAATCTTCTTTCAATGCTTTGCCTATAAGCAGCTGCTAAATCATGGCAGTATGCTAAATGTTTGTTTTCTAACTTTTGCTGTTTCTTCCGTAAAGCCATTAGACAAGAAATTACAGGCCATAGTACATTACTGTTTCTCCTTGTAGAATATCTAAAGCTTCCGCAATAGGACATGAACAAATTATGTATTCGTTTATATATTCATATTCAGTGTCTATTATATAATTTCCGAGGGACAAAGCTCTATGCAATTGAATGTTCTTGTCTTTGGTAGAGTGAATTTGTTTCATAGCTTTATATAAGCTATTCCATCTTATGCCACCAGGTCTACTAAGTGTATGTCCTAAAACATTTTGAATGATTTCAGCTGACTTAGGACGTCCAGCAGCATTCCACAATATGTTACATTTTTTAATAACATTGTGATGAGTTTCAGATAATGGTGTCCCATTATTGTCTACTTTAAGTATCCGATTAGCATCTATAGTAGCACACAAATTTAGAGTATGTGCACAGCATTTGAGAAAACACGCCAATTGTAAGTCACTTGAATCAATAACGTCTTGTAGTTGATCTTCCTCATCGTCCCAGTCATCTTCTAAGTTAAGCGAATCTGAGTTCAGAATCGATACACCAAATTCTTTGAATGCTTTGATAAAGTTAGAACCATTATCAGTAACTGTGGCTACGATCTTCGACGAATTCAGCATGAATTTCGTCAAGTAGTATCGAAATTCGTTCATAATTATGAATACCAGGGAATCTCCTGCAAGCTAGTGTTTTGCATTGACGGCTGAGATCCACATCAATCCAATGAGCAGTTACTCCAAGAAAACTTCTTTTGCGACTCGACCATACATCAACAACAGTGCATATGTATTGTGTAGCTTCTAATACCGTAATACATATATACCGTAGTTTTTTAAGCCCAAATTATTCAAAATTGTAATAAAATAAGGGTCTTCAACTGTATTCAGTGGAATCATAGAATAGATAAAATATAGCACCAAATCATGTTCAAAGTTTGTTTGCGAAATTACGACTGAATCTGAAGTGGAAGAATGGGTGCCTCTTTCAGTATCCACAATTTCACGTCTCTTTTGTTTTACTCGCTTGGCATACTCGTGGTATTCTGCAACGGTTTCATTCCCGTGTTTTCTTTTTAAGTGACTTAAAAAGTTTGATGACGAGTTTGGACAACCTTTAATTTTCACAACTTTAGGCTCACATTTCACCAAGTCATCAGAATGCTTTTTCCATTAGAAGATAAAGAGTCATACTTGAAAAATTTGCCATCCACCAAGGTCAATGTCGTCTTTACACTGTCTTGATTCACCGATAGATTGACACTATTATCATTAGCACTGTTTAAATTAGACTGTGAATTGTCTGAGTTAAAATTCTCCATGACTATACCCACTTCCGAAATCCAAAAATACTACAATATAGTTATACTAATTAAAATGCGATGCGCACTGGTCAACAAACTCCAAATGACTGGGGAGAGTAGCCAGAAAATTATGCAATTTACACAAAAACAAATATTATTTTGTAACCACAACTGATAAGAAAGTACGCTCTCTCACTCTATTAAATACAAATATATAATGTAATTAAGTCTTTCTTACTCGTATTGTTAATTGTAAACAATATCTTTAACTGCTACCTGGAATAAAAATTCTAGAAAACAGGTAGATAGTAGCCATTATGCTAATTAAACCAAATCACCTTAACCCTTTTTCTTTCAGTGGACAAAGGAACCGCAAAATACGTGTCTCTAAATATTGGTAATGTTATGTATGTAAGGTAAACTTATTTAAAATAACGAATAAAGTCACGAATAAATTATTCGAAATTGATTTAGTTACGAATAAATTATTCGAAATTAATTTAGTTACGAATAAATTATTCGCGAATAATTTTGATGCGAATAAAATTTTATTCGAATAATTATTCAGATAAAAAATTATTCAAATAATGCCCAACTCTGCCTAACTTAGATTTTCTAGTAGAAATGTCTAGTAACGGCTCGGAGTATGGCAATAGGCTCGCCCCCTATTCCATGGTGGGACGCAAACATAACTGATGAAACGTGGGAGTGTACTACACTCCCCTGTCTAGCTCTTTGGGGATTAAAGGCGCGACGTTACGTTCTTTCACGGTTACCAATTCTGCACTTATAAAAATGATAATTTTCTTGAAACAAATGTAAAGATTTATTTTAAATATTTTACTGAAAAAAATATCATTAGTTTTCAAGTGGAGAGGCGGCTGGATGGGCCTAACAAGGTGGATTAAAGCCGAACAATTCCCGTGGAGGTTAAGAGCGTTAGCAGAATGTAATGACCGTGGAAAGTTTAATGTTACGGGTTCCTTTTAAGTGTCCTCATTCTAAATCGATCCAATGAATATTTTAATACTCAAATCAAATTCCAACCGACTTAAGGAAAACTCTCGTATTTGATTTGTCGAGAATAATTTCTTTCATTTAAATAATTTAATAAATAAACACTGGTAGTGATTGCTTTAATTATTCGTGATAAATAAACCTCGATTATATGCTAATAACGATATCTAGAGCTGTCTTAAAGTGGTTGTAATAGTAAGTCAAATAAATGAATAATATTGGCCGTGAAGTCTGCGAGTGTACGCAAGCGAAATTATGTTATACTCGTACATATAACTTTTCATGAAAGATGTAATTATTTTTTTCTAAAACGAACTTATAAAAATAATAATATAATATATGCGTGTCATCATCAGTGAAGTTGTCCACAGCTGGACATAGGCCACCTTGAGGGCTTTTAAATGTGTATTTAAGATAAAAGTTTTTTCGTATATCAAAGTAAGTTTTCCAACCAGTTCATCATTCTGTCTGCATTATATTTGTTATTAATATCAGAAGGTCATGTAGAACATTGCATGGCTTTTGCATGTCGACAAATCGTTTGACTAGCCTCCGCACGAACCACAATAGAGGGCATATTTCAATATACATAAATCAACTTGTTTTGTTTAGCTGCCGTAACATTGATCAAAAATATATTGTTTTAAATACAACAGTAACAATTGTTAATATTTGGTTTAGGGTCAGGATTTGAAAGCGTCAAATAACATGCCAGTGATCTCGACGATGACTATTAATTTATTTCCCCACTGGTTCTCAATTGAATCGCTTAGTAAGACAATGTTATGTTTAATATGAATAATAATGATTCCGTATTAAAATTGTTGCCGATGTATTCATACCATGTTATATCCTGTTAAGTGTATTATTGATTAACCAGTGAAATTTTATTTCATAATTATTATTATTTTGACACTACATTTTTTTATAATTAGTGCAAATTTTCAATGTAAAATAATTTTTAACTTTATCTATATACTTACTGTATCTTATAGAATTAATGAATGTACTGTAATAGGCTGATGATAATGATGATGAATCAATACTGTAAAAAATAAACATCATAATACAATTTATTATTGTTTGAAAAGATAATCTTTGCCATAAAGTTATCATAACATAACATGATGCATGTTTTTTTCCAACAGCGTAGGCTATGAAATGTAGAACACTCCCTCACACCTGTGATGTTGCACATGCCAATTTCTTCGGTGATGATTCTTCAAAGATTTGTCTGAGTAACCTATACTGTTACTTGTAACATATAACTTCATCGCATTTATCGAATTAGTTACTACGTGTGTCGTTTCTAATGTACTAACAAACGAAAAACAAAAAGCGCCACAAATAAAACGAAACGAAAAAACACAAAACGAAACGTGTTCGACAACAGTCGTTTTTATTATCCCCAATTATCGGGCGTTTCCGTGAAATTGTTTCTCGAAATTTGCTAAAATTATTTTATGATTGATGCTGTTTTTATTATATTTGTACAATAATGGCGATTACAAGGTAAAAACAATTACAGGCGTACGAAGTGGGACGTAAACGTAAATGGAAAAACGTGGGAATGTATTACACTCTCTGCCTTCCTCTTCGGGGATTACAGGCGTGATGTTACGTTACTATTTTTACAATAAAAACAAAATGTTAATGTCATTAATTCAGGTAATCAGTATAGGTAATCAATGGAGTCTGTAGATATATTAATTTAAAAGTACAAAACATCGTATTCACAGAAGTATAATATTTAAGCTTTAGCTATGAAATAATATTTACTTTCAATTTGTCGATGGCCTCTGTCCATCTCTTAAGAGACTATGTAATGATATTATAATGACAATACTTTAAATTTGCACCAATTTCGTGTTAATAATATGTATATAGGATAAAATTTTAAGAAGACCCATCCAATTAAATGAAACATCTAATTCCGAAACGGAACGCTATAGGAAAAGTATCCACCCAGTGCCCTATTATCCTCAATTAACGGACGATTTCAAGAAATAGATTGTCCTCTAAGAAGATTTACAACTTCTCTAATCCGTTGTAATATTAAATTATTTTTGTTTTATTGGAATTTATAAAAAAATACAATAATAACAATCTGCCGCCATCTTCGGGTAAATACAGACGTTATGTTACATTTCATTTAAATACACATAGGTTGCTAACTTCGTGTACACATTTATTTTCTTTCTTACTGTTTTCAGTCTGTATTTCAGCAGATGTAAAAAGGAAAATAAGTGAAAAATCAAGATCAGCTCAGCGACAGGTAAGCAGCGTCCCATCATTCCCAATTATCGGACCGATTATGTGTAATCGATTCCCGATAATACGATTTCGATTCAATGTCATCATTCGTTAAAATTAATGAGGTGTATTGAAAGAAAGAATAGCGAGTGATTTTTTTTTAACAAGAGTAAACGATCGTTCCTTAAAGTGTGAGTTACTGAGTATAATCTGTAAAGGCTTGTCACAATCATAATTTTCAATACAGTTTTATTAGAAAAGAACACGATAAATATTGTTTATTGAACAGATATATTTTTCTTTAACAAGAAAAAATACTCTTTACCGTTACTCTCAGCATGGGGCCTATAGCTTGTACATAGATATTGGATACCAAATATCACCCCCTACAGGTAGGGGTGTTCAACACCTTGGGGCTGTGTCCTCATGAGACCTGTTCAGGTAAAGAGGGAGTCCTCGAGGCCCGTAATCCCTATACAGTGTCATTAATGACGCAGTGCAAGATGTCCTAATCTCACCTCACCCTACTAAAAGTGACAAAAGCTACACATAATATGTATTTTATTTATCATCATCATCATTGTCAGCAGCAGCCTATTGAAGCCCAATGTTGGACATAGTTATCCCCAGATTGGTTATTGCGCATTATCTTTTATTACAAATATATTCTATACCTTCATATACATTTCAAACCTGACAGATACGTTTCAAACGCATTGCAATTACAATTCTGCGTACTACATTAAAAGCGCTTTTAGGATAATTCGTTTTATTTTAAAAAATCTACTTACAAATAATCAATACGAATCATAATCGAAACGTAGGTTTTATACCCAAAGTATGTTTTATATCCAACGTCGAACATAAACGCAGTGCCATCTATTATGGCCTTTAGCTGCTGACCCGACAAAATTTTAAATTGCTGTTTCTTTAAAAAATCTATGTAAAGCGAAAAATCCATTTCCGAAAGTATACACGTCAGCGCTACGAAGGGCTTAACCGCGAAAGCGATTTAATCCGCTAACCGCAAAACCACCCTTTTGTTTGCTATTAAAAATGATTGTTCATCAACGATTCGTAGGATCCGCTCTTGCAAAAATAATGAAAAAGTTATAAAATAATCGGAATTTCCATATCTGTTTTGCATATACATATAATATACTCGTAATGCACATATCAGATTTAATTATTACATTATCATAACTAATGTATGCCAGTAATGATAACGGTAGGGTGGAATTAACTGGTGAAACGTGGGATTATGCTACCCTTCTCTGCCCACCTCTTCGGAGATTACAGTCGTGATGTTACGTTTAAAAATTGCTAGGGTCATAGCAACATTTAACACTGGCCAAGTAACGGTAGGTGGCGGAGGGCTAATTTTCAAAAGAAGTAGGTACGTCCGATCTGTAAGGATAGTGATACATGGCACTCAGTGCTCTCTACCTACCCCGTACAGGACCTGGCGGTAGGGTCTGATAATAATAGTAAACTTCATTATTTTGCTTTAGTTTTACAAGTGAAAACAATTTTTAATCATAGCCTCGTTCAAAGAGCTGTCGTTTTGCCGTAATAGCTCGCGTCGCCGTTATGACGTAACCGTTTACACAGTCCAGAAGCCGACGGGATAATAAATGCATATAATCTATTACAACAACGCCCTGGATCACTATTGCTATAGTGGTGACGCTTTAAAAATGCAATTTACTTCAGAATGTTGTTATACAATATACAAAATTATTTCATTAATGGCGTCGATACAATAGTTGATAGTTTGTACTAAAATGTGTTATAAAAATACTATGGTTGTAAATGTTTAATTGTATTTTAAATTTCGTGTTACATTGATGAGTTTTTACATTTATCATCATCACCATTAGCAGCCTATTCCCGTCCACTGCTGGAGACAGACCTGTCCAATAGGACACCACGGATCTCGATCTTCAACTCTTTGCGTCCAAACATTGCCAGCTACTTTGCGTATATCGTCACTCCACCGAGTGTACCTGTCGTTATTACATTGTAATAATGAAATTAATTGACAAGGTTTAATTTGGGATAATCAATTTAATAATATTTTAAAACTTTTAATTATCTGTCAACAGAATGTCAGAAACACTTTTTATCTATAAGGCTATTTACTACATTGCATCGGATAGATGTATTTGGTAAAAGATGGAAGTAACAAAATTCTGTAACAGATATGGAGATTGTTGTGTATTAAAATCTGATATACAATATGTATGTATTATTGTGTAGCTGGTTGATTGGACACAAGCCTGACTACAGATCGAGAGGTCTTGGGCTCAAATCCCGATCGGTTACTATTACATTTGTTTCACTTGAAGTTTTAATTACAATTTCAAATAGTGATTCAGAATCAGCTTTTGTGTCCGGTGTATGGATATCCTCCTATTCCATAGTGGGACATAAACGTAACTGGTGATACGTGTGAGTACACTACATTCCTCTGCCTATCGCTTTGGAGATTACAGGCGTGATGTTACGTTTACATGTATTTAGTTACGAAATAGCTATCAACATGCTAATAACTTCCCAATTCAAGTGTAATTTTCTTATAAGACAGGCCTCGATAACATAGGAACAAAGTTACTTAACGTTTAGTTCATGTATCCAACTTGATCCGATAAGACTCGCAAGTCCCTATCACGGAAACTGCCGAAGATTGTCGAATAGCCCCGAACTCCCAATCGTTATCATTAGCGAATCGTATCGAAATTAACTTCGTCGGAATCTTGTTAGCGTAAACGTGAGACGTATCTTATATTTATTTGTGCAGTTTACACTTAATCTATTAACCACTCCACCATCATAGTTTTATCGTCACGCTAAGTCTCTTACGAGGTACGCAAAGTGCACTAAATGTCAATAGTGTCTAATCTAAGTGATCTAACATGGTTTGCCGATGTTATCATTATTTTCATAATCTCACGCTGGTTTCGGTGAGTTTTGAGTCTGCCATCAGCGCACAACTAATGTATTTGGTAAAGATATGTGATTTCTGGTTGCTCTCAACACCTACATCCATCAACATTCGAATTGTGCATATGTATCGTCATTCTATTATCATTAAACAAGAATAAACGAACTAAAGTTGACAGCATTTCTGTATAAAATAAAATATATTATTTATCCAATATTATTCTAATCTGTATATAATTTGAATAAAAGCTCCTTTTAGTCTTATTTCGATAATCATTGAAGTATGTGACCTATGAATGTGCTAGATTTCGTATACGTTCTATTCTGAGTTGTACATACATAGATGAGCTACTCTACGGGACGAAACGGGGTTTGAACCCAGGACCTCCCGATTACCGGTCGCGCTTGCAACCAACACGACCAATGAGGCAGTCAGGATATATCTATCAGGATATCTATATGAAATCTTAACCTATCTCTAGACCAAATTTCATCCAAATCGATCCAGCCATTGCGACGTATGTATGTACATATATAGGTATCAGAAATTCAGTGTTACTTTGTTAAATATTTAATATAACGCATCACAAAAGATAACCAAAGGTTGAAAATTTATCCATCCTTAGAACTTTCAGTATCACAAAAGTAAGTAAGAAAAAGTTTTGTACGGTTCTCGTTACGATAATGTGTTCGACGCTTCTAAGATACGGCGAATGAAAATGAATATAATCTGTATCAAAAGAGAGTAACTTTAAAAACACACACACGTAGTTTATACATGTGTTGTATTGCCAAGCTCCCGGATCAAATTAATATTGATGTCTTGATAATGCTAGCATAACTTTGATATTGAAGCAGTGGTTGGCCTCGTTATAATAATCAATTTACATCTCGCGCTTTCGCAAAGAAGTGTGGAGTTGTGAAGTGAAGTTAGATCTACATAAGAGTAGGTATATGAGTAAATAATGTAGCCTAGTAAATAAACCGAGGACCTGGCGTGATGATGGTCTTTGCTGGGCACTTATGTCCAACAGTGGACTCATATAGGATGATGATGATGATAAATTGACTGACATGTATTTGAGGCTGCTACAAATTTTCAATAGCGACTGTGAGTATTGTCAAAAAGCAATTTTGCATTGTTCCTTTCTATCATTTATATTTATTAAAGTACCTACATTAAATATTGTCATTGAGTATCATGGATTACATTTTATTTCTTAAATTTTAATCTTATCTTAAACTTAAATTTAAATTTACATACACACTAATAGATAAAAAGCTCGGGCAGTTTTCACCTATTCTCATCACACACAATATTATACCTTCTTAGAATGATAACAATATTAATATATATACATCAGTGTGTAATATACATTTAAGTACGATATAAGAATATCGAATGTCTAAACACGCGAAATGTAACCCAACTACGTTTGCCCCCGTTTTTGTAAATATAAATTCACGACCATCAATATTTGCTACAAATGTTTACCATCCGTACGGATAGAGCAATGAAATATTACAGCTCACTGAAAAATTATCATTTGCCGTTCCGGGCGAAGTTGCGCGACCGATTCATCAGGCACGATTATTGTTACAAGGAGGCGTTCACACCGACTCGTTTATATTGGGATCGCTTAAATATGTACTGGTGTATGGCGATAGGCTCGCCTTACAGGTCGCTTCGCTCGATTACAGGCGTGAAGTTACGTATATTACAATAATTGTGAAACACGTTACCCCTAAGTTGTGATATATCGCGATAGATCTATTGCGTTAAATAAAGCGGACAGTATTCGATTTATGAACTGGCTTTGACAGTTTCTTAATTTCGGTTGTCATCAAAAGACATAACGTGAAGATCGTATTGTGCCCTTAAAATTATTACAAATCAAAATCTATCCACTTCCTGAATAAATGATGCAGGCTGTCATTAAAGAAAAAAATTATATCTCGTCGGAAGTATTCTTATACATGTATAGTTGATAGTTTGTTTCATTATAAAATGACTAACCAAAATAAACTACATAGAACTTTCTATAAGTATAAGCAAGACAATAGTAAAAATATCCAGTGTGTCTGATACTTTAACTTTCAGAAATAGATTCCGTCGTACCCGCTGAGTTAGCTTCCATATAACTGTGCACACAACCTTGTAGCATGTAGACTACGTCTTTTCACCATAGACACCGTCCTTGGACGTAATGATTGCTATACTGAACAGTAAGTGGATTTTTTATTTAAAGAAACCCCGTATGAAGACGCAAACAACGTTTGGCTGGATCGGAAAATTTTTATCATGCTTTTTATGTTACAAGTTTCTTTTTAATACTAGCGTATTTAATATCAATACAAAACAGAGTACTGAAATTATAAAATATACATATAATACTGTTTGAAATGAAAACTGGATTTTTTTATGTTTTTTATTTATAAAGAGATAAATATATGTTATCGGACCAACGATTTGATTCTGCTCGGTCAAGATGTTAACCCTTCACATTCTTAAAGGAAAAATAATATCCATGACCAAACGATAATTGGGTTGTTGAATAATAATTAGTTACGTAAATAACGTACAAAGAACATTCAGAGAAAAATATCGAACGTCAACTAGGTTCCGTCTCCTCGACAGCGATGGAATTAATTACAATCATATCGCTCAAAGCTTAAAATGGAAAAATTAAAAATTCTATTAAATACAAGTCGGCAAAAGCATGAATAATTGTATCATTAATAAATGTCTAGCACATTATTTACCCACTAAAAATGCCTTCCCTCTTATTGTAACTTTTTTGTTTATTTATTTTTAATTTACATTTTTATGAAACGCTTATATTTGTGTAGTCTCTCACATCGCACATGTATGTATTGTATTGATATTATATACTATGTAATGTGCGTCAACATATATGTATGTAATATTTGTATATAATAGATTTATTTGTATCTATGTCTATTTATTATAAGTGAATCTGTGTGATGTGATTGAAAAAAAATCCTTTAATTTACATTTAATTTGAAAGCTTATTTATCTATTAACATTAGTCTGACAACTAAGTAACGATTTATAAATAATATATTCCACCTTTTAAACAGAGAATCTGGAGCCAAGTGAGCGTCTCGCATAAGGAATAGTGAGTAACGATTTGTAAAAACAAAATGTCTGATTCGTCGTTTTGGTTTGGATGCGCGCCAAGCTGTGTCACTAGATTTACAGAGAAACAAGCACTTGTATAGATATATATGCATGTCTTCACTATGTTAGTTCAATGTTATATATTA
>DWFO01001086.1:0-16975 GCA_018246595.1 Mimoniades nurscia nurscia | reverse complement strand
GACTTAAAAGTAACTGGTGAAACGTGGGAATGTTCTACATTCCTCTGCCTACCTCTACGGGGATTACAGGCGTGAAGAAACTTTTTTTTTTTTACAAGACGAACAAGGAATAATAGACATTTGATACTCAATTGTGATTCCCGCGTAATTTCTACGTCCAATTTCCTCCATTCACATACTGTTCACGTCTTTACTGAGATATCTCTAATATCGGATGACAGTGTAACACGGGAACGCCAGTAACTTTCCTAAGAGGAAGCGAACTTTTGAACCACTACAGATAATTGGCCAGTTAGGTCCGACCGTGTTCTTAATTGTCCAAGACATTCTTCGTTCGCTCTTGTACAATACACTGCCACACATGTACAACTTGCTATCCTTATAACAAGCTATAACATTTGTCTATTATTGTTTGGTTTTGACAGATTCCTCTGTGTTCTACGTAAAATTTTCAATTACTAGTGGAACCTTTTTGCGATTTAAAGAAATTATATCTCCGCAGATGAAAAATTGTTCATAAATAACATTTTTTTTATTACTCATATATTCGTATCCTAGAATTAGTTGTAGTTATTAAAAATCTTACTTATTAATCTTATTTGTTGGGTTTTCTGGTTTTAATATTACAAATTTGTGAATAACGGTGTGTATTACGATTGTTTCTAAATATGTTGTCAAAAAACTTATTATTTCATATATTACAATTATCATTGCGGATACACATTTAAGAAAAGAACCACCTTTTAGAGTAAAAAACACTATGCTTTTTTACATACATATAAGTACATTAAATTTCTCTCGCTTTATAATAGTTTTAATATAAGTTCATATTGTACTCGTATGTATTGAGTAAAAGCAAACCGATATCAATACAGTTACTGTTACATAAAATGAAATATTACAAAGAGATTGCGTCATAAATCGAACGAGTAACTGAAAGTTGGGTTCTTGCGAGCTCTACCCACATGCGCTTAGATGTAAATTGCACAATGGAGTTTGTTTATAAAACAAAACGTTGGAGCTTGCCGCTGCAATAATAACGAACTATTCAAACAATGGTATTAAAATGAATGTTAATTAAATTAACTTCATAAATATTTATTACCAAAATAGAATACTTAAGTTTACACGTGCAACAGCCAACAGAATATTTAACCGCTTTAAAAAGCATGCAGAATGAAATTTCGATATGCATTTGAATACATGAGTTAGGTTAAAATCAATAGAGTAATAATAAGAGGAACACAATAGCAGGCACGTGGGGAGCGGACCCATCGAAGATATGACTATCTTATCACCAACTATCCGTCAAATGGAAGCTGCCTAATCAATAGAAGGGCGAAAACACTGAGCGGCTGAAGTATTAGTCGAAGCTAATATAGGGAAGGATTTAAATCGATATGTTAAATAATATGCAAACATATGGTCGAAATATATTTATATCAATGCTAAATGCATTTAGAAGGCGGCCTGACCTAAAAGATTTATTATATACTATTATCAACATATCGTCACAATATTTTGTGGCTACATTAGAAAAGTGACCTGACCTCACAAAATTTTGTCTTGAAAACAAAATTTACTGCAGATCTGCGACCGCGGAGTTAATTGTGTCGAATTCATTAGCGAATACGCGAGAATACAGGCCCAAATGTATGTCCGACGACCATGTTCGATTGAAGCCGGTACGTACCTATTTGTGGAATTTTATTGGACGTTGAAATGTGGCGCTATAAATGATCTAATGGACGATGATTACTTCACAATGCGCGTGAGTGGCAAACGGTTCTACTAACATAATACAATTACAGCGAATGCTATTGTTTTACTTAAGATCTTAACTGACATCTACATACGTGAATTATAAGGACGTTTTCCGTAAGTGCGCAATTAAAATAAAAATAATGAAATTTAGAACCAATAAACGAGTAAGGAACAAATCAATTTAAAAATCAAACTCACCATATCGTTGCGCATCTCCATTTTCACTTACGCACAAAACCAATAAAAAACAAAATGAAACAACTTAGAAAACAATAGGTATTGGTCGCGTTGCTCGACTGCAATTGCATTAGGAGACGCGAAATAAAAAAGAAAATAAAAGGCGTCGAGTAATAAAACGAACGCGTTTTATGGCCGCGAGATGTACAATTAATGGAATGGTTAATATGAACATTCCATATTGAAGTGTATGCGGCCGCGGCCTACGGTGTCGGGGCGAAGTGTGATTCGAAATTCGAACTGAGGTGGAGTGAATCGCGGAGCGGGCGAGCGACGCTGTATAGGCGGCGACGTTGCCGGGCGGGCGGTTATAAACGCTATCTGTGGCTAGTACAGATAAATAATATGATAATACATTACATTACCTATTAAAAGTTGCGTTTTTCATGTCTGTTGAAAGATAACCAGGGCCATCTGTTATAGAGCCTGGTATTCCCGCACATATTTATAAATTTTAAAAAGTTTTTTATACGTTCCGCCGTATAAATGACGGTAAATAACCAAAGACCGTTATTATAAAGTCCACTATTTATAAGCAGAAAGTATAGGTGACGCATTAATGTTTTGTATTGTAAGCTCATTATGTTCGATAATACGTGTGACTCAGTACGGCCCGAAGGCGATCGGTGGGGCTTCACGTGGAAGGGAGTGCGCCGAATTGTGGCTTCTCGGCTGTCTACGTTTAGTTTGCAATTCTAGTGGTTCAGTATTGTATGACACCGAAATATTTTTATTCATAGAGTAACTTATACGGTAGCATTCGTACGTACAATTTATAGAAATGCAGTTAATTTGATACGTAGGTATTCAAGCAGAACTATGAACTGAATTGATTTTATTTAAAAATGCTTAGTTCAGTAAATTTAATAAAGCTATAAGGTTATTATATTACCCTATTTGTAATTAAACAGTATGGTCAGACTTGGGTCAATATCCTGTAATATGCAGTAACTTGGGACATATGTATTTAAAGCAATATCTGCTTAACAAAATTGGTTTCATTTCTTTTCCAATTTACGACCTCAAATTCTCCTACGCGGTATATTAAACGTTTTAATATCAAGCAAATTCTATTCGCGGGACGGATAATAATTACAATGTGGTTTGTGATAGTGACAGCAGCACACACATACATAAATAAGGATTAATAATAACACAGTAACCAGAAGCGCGCGTGTACCTTCATATTTACGTCACGTAGAGAGGAGACGTTTAAATTGTAATTTCACGGTTCGATGGAAATTTTCATTGACGATTAATTCTTGGCTTTATTAAGCCGCTGAGGTACGGTGACGCCGCGGGCTTGTATCTGTTCTCGTATATGTTCGTTCACGGTGTGTGATTTAAGCAGGCCCTTGATCTTCCGATTGTACAAGCGAATCTGTTGCGATGTATAATGGTAAAACAAACGGATCTGTTAGCGCTAGCGTAAAGAGCCTAGTATTGGAAACATTCATATGTTATTGTAATTATTTCAGCACGCTACGTTCCTTACGGGGTAGCCAGACGACACCGAGTGGCAAACATCTCTATCATTACAGACCGGACATGCTTCTTCACCATTGATCACTCTTACCAAATACGCACGTCGGTTTCTGACTAAGATTCAATTATCCATATATAGGTGCATTAATGCTTAGGGGATGCCTATGTCTAGCGGTGGGCATCAATAGGACAATGATGATGATGATCCATATTTTATTGCAGTGCTCATTTTTTCTGGCGAAAAAAGTTAAGAAAATACGTGTTTTAAGATGTCTAATTTTAAAACCGTCAATGTGTTTGGTTACATCCAAAACGTATATTTCCAATACGGGTATGTTGTCACTAAATGACTTTTACACAAATAAGATTCTCTTCGCTGTACATTGATACACAAACGCTCATCTATTGATACGATTTTTAAGCTTTGAAAGTCGGCAGGCTTTTGTAAAAGTGCAGAGTATTTATTGTAACAGTATCATTGTATTAGCGAAGTGTGTAAAGTAGGTTCCACAACACATTCCTCTCGGAGTTAAAAAAGTGTAATTTTACATTCTCTTGGAGCGCATTGCTGTTTTTTAAAGGAATACGTTCCTTTTTTCGTTTTCGTTGTAATAAGTTTTTTCTCTCAATCAACATCGACTAACGTTTGCAAAGTGTAGTGCAGTTAGTTTGAAATAAAAAGAACGTTGTACATGTATTCTATTTCGTTCGAATAATTACAGGTATTTAATAATTCAATCACTGTTATGTATCAATTCACGTAATAACATTTGTGCTAATAGTGTAGAAAGCATGTATTCTTATTGCCGCCATTTTAATCCATGATTTTATTGATTCATATAAACTAATGAGACATGAAACATAGCGTTTTACATGTTTTAATTGACTCGGAGTTTAGCTATCTGTTTCTTGAATTATGAGCATTTCAGTGTAATGTTGAGTTATTTAAATTAAAAACTTTTAAAACTTCGATTGACTGCTTCGTTGGATTAGTAGTTAAGTTTGATTTGTTTTAGTTTGTTTGATTGGTGATAGAGAGGTATTGTATTCAATACCCGGGTCGGGTACTGTTGATTTAATTTGGAATTTCTATTAGTTGCTCCGATTTGTGTTCGGTGTATGATATGATCAGGCTCATCACCTATTTTATGATGGGACGTAAACGTAACTGGTGAAATGTGGGAGTGTACGACACTCCTTTGCTACCTCTTCGGAGATAACTGGTATGATGTTACGGTTTTTTCTATTCTAAAACATTGTTAATCCAAATAAATATAATCAGACAGTTAATTTATTATTCGAAGTACATTATTCGAATGGCTTATAACTGCTAACAGCTTATTTTAATCGAGGAAAAGTATGGTAATTTATCAAATTGTCACCACGGATGAAATCGAAAATTCATTACAGTATTATATTGCCATTCCGCAGCCTGAAAAAAAAACAAAGAACAGGCGAGCGTTACAGCGGTAACGCAAATTGTGACAAATTGTATTATTGAAATTTATGTCCGGTAGTTTCGAGACATAATTGGATGCGCAGTCGGCAGCCATGTTCCCTGAGTGACGTCACGTGCTCTAATGACATTTATTACGGACAGTTCATTGGCGCTGCTCGTCTCCGTAAAGCGCGGCGTTGTATTCGGAAATTAATTTTCGCGGGAATTTCAATCCTGCGAGCGACGTGGGGGAGGAGCAACGTGTCGAAACTTATACGTAGTCTAGCGTTTTGCGCCCAAAATAAATGTTTAACTTCATTTTATATTTACATATTCTAAAAACTCTGCACCGTTTATGTCGTACGTTCCTTTAATATTGTATAAGTTATATTGTACCTTTATTGAGCTTCGTAGTATGGTTGGGATGATATTTACCTGAAAATAAATAAAAAAATATTAGTATTTGTTAATAGTTCTTACGTTATAATAATGTTTTTAAAAACAAATTGAAGAAAACTAAATGTTAGTCTTCTCTAATCTTTGCACATTCTCTTGAATCGTTAGATGAGATTTTCTCTAAGCCATAAACTTAAAAGGAATCCTTACACCGAGGTTGTGAATATTAGCTCGATAAATAACCCAGCAAGTATTTACTGTGATACGTCCACACTACGCGCCTGTCAGTGAGTGATTGCGAGTAAGTGACAAGAGAAGCCAATAGATGGCATTGATTGGGCAATTAATCAAGCTCTCGAGATAGCAGAGCATGAAAAAAATCTTAATTAAGATTTGCTTGGCGATCGAGGTGTGTTAGAAGCGAAGCGTAATAAACGACCTATGTATCATAATTTATATGTATATTAAATTATACATACAGGTCCCTCAGGATGTAGACTTTATTATGCTTTTAAATATATTGAGTAACTATGTGAGGATGAATATTTCAAAAATATCCCTAGTGCTATTGAGTTTAAAAAATTCAATGTTTTTTTAGTTCCATACATCGTCTAATCCGATTAGATTTTTCGCTTTGAAGCTACGACCTAATGAAGATACCATGAAAGATTCGCACATAACATCTATTTGGTCCTTAATCCTCATGCATAATAGAGTTTACATAACAGTTCAACAAAGGCATCTTGTTTAATAGTAAAGATAAATAGACAAAGACATATTGTTTGATATTATAGATAAATAGACAAAGGCATTTTGTTTAATATATTATATATAGTATATATTATAAACTATTGTTTAAATGACAAAGTTATTGAAAGAACATTGTTATAGAAATAAAATGTAATAAAATATTTCTCGAATTGAAAGCATGATTTATAATTTTTAATCCAAAACAATAATTGTCTGAATTCATCGTAGAATAAAGCGTATAGTATAACATTACTCATTTTCTGCTTCTATTTAAAATGATAACGGTCATATTTCTAAAGCAATAACAAAAGTTATTTCTTTTCAATCTGGTTGGAAATCTTCTGAGACATTCATACAATTATTGTTATTTTATAAAATAATGAGGTGTACACATTTTGTCGTCTTTTATGTCAGCTATATTTAAATCAAATATAGAACTAGAACACCACGGAGGAGTCGTTTTCAAAGCTGTCAAAAGTGACAGGAAAAAGGGCGGCAAAATGTCACCATAATGGATGTGTCAACGGCATAGCGACCAAATGCGGCCTATTGGCATGCACGCGCACATATCCACTCCCTAAGGATTAAATGCTGCTAGGTTTGATGAAATTTTGATTGTCGGATAACATATTCTACGTACGTATATAAAGTGGGTACGACTTGATATTGATCTATGATTTTAGCGCTAGATATTAAGAACAATAAGTAAATATCGAAGTAATTATGGTATGTATTTTATAGGTCGTTATTCCTGTGGGCTTGTTTATGGCCGATTGATATTGAATAAACTGTTCCCTTCGGTTTATTTTTCCACACCGTAGCTCTAATTCCATTGAATCTTTTATAAAAGACAGGATGATCCATTTCGAATGTTTCTTTCGCAAATCTCGGGGGCTATATTAAAATAGTAGAAACTGATTTCTAGTGCGAATAAATTAAAACGAAGTTATTGTTGAAAGGAATCAAGTATCAGAATGTTTTTATAATCAGAATAATGAATGCGATCGCTCAGTATGATAGTCAATAAATACGAGTCGGAAAACATGTCAAATCATGATGGATGGTAAAAGCGCAGATATGATAAAAGATGTACCCTAATAGAGATAGGTATCTGTTAACTCAAAATCTTTCAAACCATTTACATTAGTGCGATCGAATTCCCTTTAGTTATAAGCATAAATTGATGGTCCGACGATTAATGCGCACATCTTTTAAAAAACGCTAAAACGTTTGTGGAGCAAACGTTCGAAATAAACGGAATACATTTAAAAGCAGTACAGTCACTTTTCAATTCGGAACAAGCCAGGGCGAAGCACGTCAAAAGCGGCCAGTGATCATGGAACCAGTTTAAGTAATAACGTTTGTGGTTGTTAAAAGGTCGGGGCATATGCTATAATTGGCTTGATGTATTTTATCAACAGCTATAGGTATCGGCCGTTATCCGTTGCCGCCCCCCTGTGCTCCATTTCACTTGTAACCCGATAGGGGGCGACGCCGGGCGGCGCGACTACTCGCCGTGTAATGGCCACCACGGCCCCTTTTTTATTACTGACCCGCTAGTAAACAGATCATTCGGGTTTGTGGTGATATAAAAACGAAATTAACTGTGACCGGTAGATGTCCAGATATTCTCTGTACTCAACTCTCTTCTATTAACATACCCTCGCGTGTCACGCACATTCACGTATTTAAAATTGACTGCAAGAAAAAGCAGATAGCCTCTTAAAATAAATGGTTTCTCAGAATTGAGACATTGTCATAAAGAATTATTTGATGTACGGTAGGATTTTAGAAAATTCTTACGCTGCTAGAAAATTATTGCTGTATGGTGTTCTTATTATTGCACTGGACTTGTATTTTGTATTTAAAAGTAAATTGATGATTGCCATTACTTAGGGAAATCCCGTGTCCAAGTTCTGATCACATGTACAGATACATCAATATTTAAACTTTAAGTCAACGAGGGTTGAAACGCTTCTAAGATTATCGGAGGGTAAAATTTTAGAAGTATTTAAAATTGGTTTCAGACGTCTAGAAACTGCAAGAAGCACTTAACATTACGTTGGCGCGTGTCCGATAGCGATTTATACAGAATAGAATAGCATTCACTGGGGATGAAAAATTTCAACCCAGCTATTTTTAGCTAACAGAGAAACGATTGACTGAAACTGAATTTATATTTACAAATGTGTTTAGACATAGTTATTCATTTATTTCTTTAAATTGCTTAGTGACATATTTATAATATAATGAAGTAGTAATGAAGATACTATACAATAAAAGAAGTTTTTGCCACTCAATTATGTTGATGGCATTAGACGAACGCATGGCAACCGATTGCCACTAATACTGCCAATGAAGCTGTAGTCGAAGCAGATAATGAATTAATAGATTAATCCAATCAAAATATTAATTCCACAACGCAGCTCACTCATATTTACATTTGAATCGCCCGATTCATTCCGACGTATTTGAGATTCGACTATATTCATCGAAGATTAAAATGTAATCTCATCGATTCCATGTTCCGATGCCAATTCACATAATCGCTTAAATAAATGTGAAATGTGGACTTACAAGAAGAAAAGTATTTTATGGGGGGAGAGGGGGAGGAAGATTTTTTGCGTAGCATATGTTACGTTGCTATTTGGAAGCATATAAAGGAAATGCGAGTTGCCAATCTGAATATGAACGCAAATTGTGAATTATCCATGCTAGGTGGAAGGTACGTGCTCACCCCAACCCGCTCGGGATTAGATTCCTAGTTGTGCGTTTGTGCTGTTATTCCCATATTCCCGTATTCCCGTATATCTTTCTATTGTTTCGAACGCCGAAATCTTTTTATATTTCGTTTCCGTCCACGTTTCGCGAAACCAAAAATCTGACCATAAACGCATTTTAATTGGAAAACTTACTGACCCGACGCGCTCTATGAAATTTTATTTTGTGGACATTTTAACGTGCAGCACTGCGTTCAGAAACACAATTGAGTTTACGAGAGGACGGTTAGGTGTAGTGCTGATGAAAAAGTCGGGTTTGCTACACCGTAGTCTAACTTTTGTTCTGCAGCACCAGAATATTCAATCTCTATTGCGAAGATCAACACTCGGGTATCCAGTATTAATTAGTTTTAGTGAAATATTTCTGTAACTTATCATCTCTCATGCTCGGGTCACTGTGACTTGGGCCGAACGCAAACTTAACTCGAGTAATGCGTATTTGTGCATGTTTTATTTAATATCCGACATTGTATCTTCTCAAAATTTAATATTGGTTGGCCATCCAACATGCCCTTTATCGCACGCAACGCGGAACAGTAGTAAAGTCGTTTAAAAATGTACCACGTTTAACTACACACAGTGTGGACAAAATAAAATGTTAACGACATTCGAGTGAATTCCATGGCGTATCGCGTGCAATGGATGATATCTTGTATGGGTGGACGATACCTAGCGTGTGGTGAAGAACTTTGCAGTTGCATTATGACAGCCGGTGCACTTTATATGATTTCCAACTTTCACGTACCATATTTGAATTTTATGTTCGATCTGTTTGCGATTCGAAATAATTTCGAATAGAACGGTGCAACTGTCTTTGATACGGTTTTGATGGGATTTTAATATTTAGAAATAAAGTAGTTCGATTTAGAGTTTCAATGAAACGACTGCTAGCTTAGCATGGTAGCAATTTCCATGGAAATTGATTAGTATAGTGTAGGTGGGTAGGTACGAAGAGTGAAACTGTTGTGCAAACAGCGTGAGTGACGCCCGCAATATCGCCGGCCGGCGCGGCGGGGCAGGGCCGGCCGCGGCGGGCAGGGCTGGCCGGTGCGGGCGGGGCAGGGCCGGCCGTGTCGCCGTCAACAGCGGCGGCAAACACGCGTGCGAAGCGCTCACGTGCCTCGTTATACCGAGCGAGTCGCTAGTTGTTTTATGTCAATACGTACACAGCATAAATTTGTACGCTCGATTTAAGGCCATAGTTGTTCAGAACGCTAGTTTCAGGCAAGTGTGTTAGCACTATTATTTTCTCTTTTTGGACTGTGAAGTGTTACACCTCGGTAAATTATTACTGTAGGTACCTATGTCATGCTGCTTGCTACAATATCAGTACCAAGCAAACTATCTGCAATCACATAAGTGATATACGGATAAATTTTATTCTAAGATTTTAGATGCTTGATTAGATCAAGATTCTACATTAATTTATTAAAAACAGTTTGAAATTATTTGATACAAGTAATGTTATAAATATTGGCGCAATATAACAAAGTTCCTAGTTAAATACGTAACATCACGCCTGTTATCCACGAAGAGGTAGGCAGAGGAGTGTAGATCACTCCCACGTTTCACCAGGTACGTTTAAGTCCCATTATGCACTAAATGGTGAGCCCATTGCCATGCATCGGGCACATATCCATACTCCGAGCCACTACTAGAAAATCTAAATTGGAAAAATCTTATAGTGCCCCAACTGGGATATGAACCCAGGACTTCCGGATCGGCAGTCGCCATTAAAACCAACACGATCAACGAAGCAGTCAGTCCTAGTAAAATATGTGGTGGTTATTGAGAATATATCTCGAAAACTTTGAACCGACACTGGTATAGATACACGACAATATAAAATAAGCCCACATGTGTATATTTCTGATAAGCTGCATGCAAGCATCCGCAGGCTGTTGCCGCGAGCACATTTATCATCGCCGGGTTCAAAGTTCCCACACAATAACCTTGTTGCTATGCACGACACATTCTATATGTCCAAATATTTTTAAGTACATTCAGCGCTGAAAAATGGGCGAATCGATTTAGCACACGCGACGAACGTGCTGTAGTGTTGAGTGATAAATAATACGTGAATCTTGTTTATTACTAAATGTCTTCACGGGTTTGGATTCTGTGCTATTTTGCACTCTTATGCTATATTATGTTATGTTTCAAATATAATACGGTACTTACTGAAATAACATTACTGTTACAAGTCGTCACAAGTTTTTGCGGTAATAATTTATTGATGCGTTCAATCATTTTACAAGCATTTACACATTCGATATCTCATTCGCTCATTGATTCATATTCGTGTTCACCTATTACAGATACCATAACTGAAAGTAAATTAGAAAAATAAGTATCTTTACCCAGTAATGTATACTACACCTGTATTAGAACATACAAACACAAGCATTTGATAGAATATACAATTTAACATGAAACATTCCATAAAGATGTACGTTATATAAATTAGATAACAGTGAATTTACTGAAGCGATTCTTAAATTGCTTAAACGGATCCATTACATCATAATAGCATCCTATTTTGCTTTTATCGCGGGTGAATTCTAGCTAAACATTAATGTGTAAAAGATCATAAAATACGAAAGCTTCGGATGAAATTGTTATTTTTCAAATTGTATCTCCACAAAGCGCTGATGGAGATTCATTGGACCAGCACGTCATTTATCAAGTAGCCCGTTGCCGGGTTTTGTACCGACTTCTCTAGATTTTAAACTTCATTACAGCCAGCAAAAAGTGCATGCTATGATTAAACTTTCATTTTAACCTTTTTACAGTCGGTCTACGTTTAACCGTTCAATTACAGAAAACATTTTATTGTTTTATTTTACAGTTGCGGAAGTGAGTTTGTGATCGCAGTTGTTTATACATCTATTATTTATAGTTTCGTGTCGTTGAAACATATGTATATTTATATTTTTTTTTCACTTACATTTGTATATTCGTAAAAAAGAACTTCTAGCTAACAAAATATCTTGTAGTTTTTTCATCCTATCGTTATACTTTATGCTATAGTACACAGTATTTCAAATCATTAATTGAATATTTACAACGTCGCTCATTAAATGTATGTACGTATGTGTGCATATTTGAACAACATAAAAAAGCAAATAATAAAATATCAACGTAACTATTAGTTATTGCAGAGTTGCATCCTTATCTGTTAAGTGACAAAGGTGAGTTTCAGAATAGAAAATTTCATTTCCAGGTGTATAAAGCTTTCACTGTTTATATTCGTCAAAGGTACCAATATACCGCGCGATGACAGCCCAATGATCCGTCGCGAGCGCAGGGTTAGAAGAATACGGATGAAAGAAGAATATCGAATGTGTTAACATTCACCATACAAAGCCTACAGGCACACGGCACAATAGAGCTCGAGTGGCGCTGACGCTGCTGGCAGCTGTTTTGTTCCCCCGCTCGTTTGCACCGCGGGGAAAGAAAAAGTTTCGCGAGCATCAAACTATTCCGGCCAAATTGAATACCGACTAGCGTTCAACGTTACTGACTCTTATATTACTAGCCAATGTGTTATAAAATATATTGCTAATACTTGTTGACGCATTGAGGTTCGGTTCGATATGTTTATGTTTATTATACAGTCATGCTATGGTTCGTTACGGGGTACCCAGGGAGCACCTAGTGCGGAATATCCCTATATCCGTAGAGAAAATAATTATTTTACTTTCATTATATAAAGTTGTAAAATTGATTTTCCTAATTAGTATTGTTGATTTTTTAGAACGAAATGAAGTTAACTTTTAATTATTCTAACTAAATGTGTAGATTCGGTGTCTGAATTTGTGCCCCATGTATGTCAAAAGGCTCATTACCTATTTCATTCTGGGACGTAAACGTAATTGACGAAAACGTGGGAGTGTGCTAAACTCCTCTGCACACCTCTTCTAGGATATTGATACATAGGATAGTGATATTACGTAAAATAATATGTTATATGTTAACATTGTATGTTAAGCGTAAGCGATTAATATTTATTTAAACATCACAGAGTATCGTAACTGACAAAAATTTGTATAATTTTTATTGTAACATGGAGTCATTAATTTCTGTTTCATTTATCTCGAAGTTATATTAATTTATATACGGCGGGCTATTAAATTTTTTTATGACAGCGGCCACCCTATTCACAATACTAACAGAGGGCGACTGTTATGTAGGCATTTTTATTTTACGCGATGACACTCCGCACGAAATAGCAAAATTGGATTTTACCAGTTTAAGAGCTTTTTGGATGTAAAACGCGGTTTTGTGTTAAAGCCACCCAGTACCTTTTATTTCATCTTTATTATGGGGAATATTTATATAAACTCTGGCCCATAAAAAATATTGCCCATCCTTCACTATATCCACTTGAAAAGGAATTTAATAAATAATATATATCTTGAGACATCTCCGCACACTACCCTGTGATCTCAAAGTAGGTAGATTCGAAGCTGGTTTTATGTTAATCGGACGTGTAATGAACTACGTTATATATAACATACGTAACATATATATACATAGTTATTTATATACAGATAATTACGATTGCATGTGTTTACATAAATAATTGTCTTAGTTGGGAATCGAATTCAGACTCAGCAATCAAGTTCATTAACCATTGGACCTACGGAATAAAATAAACACTAATCGTTTATTTGAGACCCACTCGGTATGTATCGGTGTCCACATTTCAGACCAACACAAATACAAATGCTATGAATGTACCAAATCGTCCACGGTCTCGAGCAGTGGGTACTCGGAATTCCACGATACGATGTACAATGGCGGACAATATTCCGGATATTATCGGATCTACGTTACATTACAGTTGAGGAGAAATTGGATGTGAAATAAAAGGGAGTTGCAGGCACTTGTATACGGTGGACGGCGTGGTAACAGTTGGTGCTGCGAAAGAACATTTATCAGGCGAACTTGGTGCAAGGACGGCCGCCCGCGGGCCCCGCGGCCAACTTCCTTCTGTCTCCTACAGTTTTATATGTGTTCCACGTCATTGGTAGCGCCCTCTTTGATTTGAAACTTTACACATTTTGATGTTAAAATTTATATATGGGTGTCCCTATTCAGATACGGTTAACACAAAGTATTTTTTTCGAACATGCGAGGTGACTGCCAATTAATAAATATGATGATTATTTGGAATCATAAAAAACGTTTTGAACAAAAGTATTTTAACCGAGCAGAAATATTTTATCGAATGGAAACGGTAAATAAAATTGAAAAGCAACATAAAATAGTTTAATTGCGCCAGTTCTTTACACGAATTTAAGTTTAGAACGATGACGCAACCAGTTTGAGGTCGGTCAAACGCAAAAGCGAAAGACGTAAGCATTAACCTTTTATACGAAACACAAACCGCTCGATCACTCGGAGATGACCCGGGAAGTAGGATATTACGGAAACTAAACCACTTGCAGCTAATGGCGTGTTCAGGCAGAGTTTTATTGCGTTTTTCCACTCACTAATGACACGGTCGCATTCTTCGGGGCGCCACGGACAATACCACGGACGACGCCCGCTGTTCCGCTCCTCAAATGAACGTATAAAATACTGATCTAACCTAGTTTCAACTTTATTAGTTTTTAGCGAACGGCAAATTGAGTTTCGTATATCTGTTGATATTACGCAAGTGTTGCAATGTAAATAATTTTAAAAAACCGTTCTTACAATACGAAAAAAGTGCTTTGTGGTTTAAATTGATTTTGTTAGCGTACTTTGTAAGGGTTGCGGTACTCGTAACACAAACTTTTTAACAGCATTTAGCGTTTACCATTTTGTATGGCTTCCGTCTTTACAGGTTCTTGGACAAGAAAGTTCGAAAGTTCTTTAAGAAATAACAATTTCGTAATTACGTCGTTCCTTTTGTATTGTTATTGGTCCACTGGCAATTTGGAAGCATTTTAATATCGCAATGGAGGTACGTAGCAATCAATGTATATAAAACGAAGATAATAAAGGAATTTAATAAAGTTCGTTTACATCACGATTACCGGAGATAATGCTCCTGTGAAAGGATTATGGGTTGGAACAATGCAGGCGATTATCACAGTCCCTGTCAGTTACATCGTGGCTCGCTGCTCGGGAAGCAATGCGAACGGATTTATATTGTGACTCAACTGAATAATGTTTAGTCAATAAAGGCAATACTATAACATAAGTATATTCTACATTTAACTATTGTATAACGAATTACAAATGGAGCAAAAGTGTTTGGAAAGTTATGCAGTTGTTGTACCATTTTCATGAAAAATATTTTTATAGTTCTGCTGTCGAGTCTCTCCTCACAATGAGAAGAGTTAAGGCCCCAGTCGACCACGCTAGCCAAGTGTGCGGTGCCAGACACAGTCATGTTTTCATACGTATAAATTGGTCCCGTTTGTATACGTAAACCACTATAACATCATTTTAAATTTGTTCAGAAACGTTTCATTTGCAGAAAAACAGCGTATTTTGAAACGTGGCCGGATGTCGTTAACTGCAGAGGGAATAATGGTTTAAATAAGTTGGTTTCGCATTCACCGTAGATAAGACAGTTGTAAAGGGATGGCGGGCACAATATAAACGATTATCCCAGCATCGCCGTGCCGGTTATTGTGTATAAACGAATTATAACAGATTAAAACGTTCTCGTCAATTCTAAACAATCATATTGTCGTTTAGAGATGCGTTAATTCGAATTTAGAGTTTCAGTACAATGACTATTTGGTATTAGTACAATTATCGTTTGGTATTGGTACAATTATCGTTTGTTTCTGATACAATTATCATTTGATTCTGAAATAATTATTTTTTGGATGTGATACAGTTATCGCTTGGATTCATCACAATCATTATTTGTCTTCATTACAATTTTTATTTGCTATTGGTACAAATATTGTTTCGTATGGGTACAATAAGTTAAATTATAATTTATAATGTGACTTGTTGTATAGTTTTCGAGCAAGGTAAGGCAAAATAATTCACTGCTTTAAACGTTCTACTATTTCATCCCAGACAACTTTTTAGGAAATAATGCATTACTGTATTGTTGACTATCAATTGGTCTAAATACCAGTATTATAAAAAAGACATGTATACATTATATACATATCACACGTAATATTTGTACCATCGTTGACTATTTCATACAATCTAAAATCTAAAATGTACGGTAGGTACAAATATTTATGTTACGGTATTTGGATTGGTTTGCCTTTTGCTTTGAGTGAACAATCTCAATTTCTTAAGCGGTATCGGATCTCAGCACAGGTGTTTCGCGACACGTGAACAATAGAAGCTTAGGCCCATGAGTCAGCAACGGAACGTGCCAAGAGAACAACGCCGGCGACTGCCAGCTGAGCGCTACAAATGTACTCAACTGATTCATAGAAAAGTTCTTATTAGCTTTTTCTTTTACATAATTTTTTGCGTCTCAATGTAAAGATGTTTAAGGAAAGAATATATACAAATACAGATATATTACTTATTATAACATGTATGAATAGAGTGATGAATGTAAAAAAAAACACGGAAGCTGGAACACTGGAAGGATTGAGGAGATATTTGGCACTCTGTGCTCTCTGCCTACGTAAGGGCACAGCGTGATAATGTTACAACGATAATTATAGTTATACGGGTGTGCAGTATTTTATTAAAATACCAGATCACATCAAATGACTCATGATAATGATGAAAAAGAATTTGAAGTAACAATTTTTATGTCCTTTCCCTTTATCTAGTTTAGCTCTGACGTGGTATCGAGATGTTGAAAAGAGATGATTAAGTCGCAAATGTAAATGGAATTTTACCAATATTTTTAAGGAACTGACTGCCTCGTTGGTCGTGTTGGTTGCAAGCGTGACATTCGATCGATAAGTCCTGCGTTCAAATTCCGGCTCGGGCTCTATTGGTTTTTTCTGACTTAGATTTTCCATTTATGTACTGAGTATGTGCCCGGTGTATGGCATTCGGGTCACTACCTAGTTCGTAGTGGGACGTAAACATAACTGGTGAAACGTGGGAGTGAACTACACTCTTCTGCCTACCTCTTCGGGGATCACAGGCGTGATGTCACGTTACATATTTTCAAGGACCAGCGCTGTGTTGGCTT
>DWFO01001085.1:0-16979 GCA_018246595.1 Mimoniades nurscia nurscia | reverse complement strand
TAAAAAAAACATAAGATAATTAAAAAATACATCTTTTTAAACCTTTGGAATGTTGGAATTTTAGATTTTATGGAAAATCAAGTCGTTGAAAATCGTAAAACCATTCGCTTTTATCATCAGAATTTGTCTCGTTAAAAATTTTAATATTAAGGTTTACATCGCACATGTGTTCATATTGAAATCGGCTTTCGGCTATTTTGTTATGACTATTCAACTTTTTTTACTGCAACTATTATATCGACGGATATTTCTGTCTTAAATTTCACTTAACACACAGCGCCATATATATTTTGCACAGCATACAAATAATAAATGTTTAAATAATAAACTATACCATTTTTTTACATTTATTTGTTTAATTGTAATTGATCCTATAGTTGCAATATTTTTTTATGAACAAGATTTTTATTGGCGTTCTTAATGTTATAAAATATTATTTCGTGTTTTTTCTAATTTCATTATAAGTTATTTTTCGATTTTGATTTAGGGGTTTTTGTGTTTACGTAAGAATGTTTTTCTGAAAAGAATAAAACATGTGTGAGGTTGATGCCAATAATTTAATTTGTTTAGGTTTAGTTTAAATGTTGTTACTTTATTAAGCCATATCACATATGTATATTTTTTGTTTTAACTGGCAATATTTAAATATAAATAAAATATTTTTATATACTGGGTATAGTATTGTAAATATAGAAAAAATTTGCAATGTATATAGTTAAATAAAATATATTTTTATTAGATTTCTTATTTTGTATATTTATTAGGAATGCCATTTTTTGCGTATATGGTAGAAGTACAACCAAGAACAGTTTTTAGATTATATTTTACAAAGTAATACATAACATAGTTGAGGCTCGTTTTTTGCTAGTTTCGTCCTGTTTAGGGTTTTTTTTACTAGATTTATACCAAAGACATCATGTTAATGAGGTTCTAAATAAGTATGATCGGTGTTTCAGCAACGTTCTTCGGTCGCAGTCGTTCCACGGGCCGATGGCGGGCCGCCCGCCGCCGCGCATCGCCGAGACCTACGACGCCTCGAGCGATAACGACTTCTGACTGCCACATTGTAGTGACCTTTCAGCTGGAAATCCCGAAAAATCTAATTGATCACAATATATTCCGGGGTTGAGTAATTCACGATACACTTGGAATATATTTTCGACTGAAGATCGTTCATGTGATAATCATTAAAACAGTTGGATTAGATTTTTCGGGAATAAAGAAACGAACCTAAAGAAATAAACCTACTAAGGCAATGTGATAGTACGAATGGTTTTGTGTGAATGTGTCTGCAAGTATTGATAGTCAAACGAAAGAACCAAATGTTAATTATGCATATTTATAAATGTAACTTGTGGTTAAATAACGTTTATCGTCTTCCGATGAAGTGAAAAATTCTAATGTCATTCAGATAAGCGTCAGTTTTCGCGCCAATTTTTGCTGTTTTATTTTTTAGAAAAGCTATACAGAAATTGTCAGATATTCTTATTATGAAGTTTTTTTATTTAACATGACACGCTTAAGGAACAATAAACGATAGGGGCGATGCAATTTCTTTTTTTACAACTTTTCTATTTACGTTTTTTTGTTCGATATTTCGCACAATATTTAAAATAACGATTATTGGTTTTGTGAACCAGATATTTTTACGATGATTAGTATTATTTTACTGCTTAAGGGTTTCTTTATACATATAATAATCGATACACAAATACAGTTTTCTGTAAATTATTATTTTGTTGTTCCTTTTCCCAGAAACATGGAACAGATTTAATGATTGGAAACGTCAGCTGAGAATTGATTTTGATTGATTTCTTGCAAGCAGCTTATTTAGACGTGTTAGGCGTATTAGTATACTCGATTATATGAAATTTATATCTACATTAGTTGCTCATTTCGTCGTACATCGATTTATTTTAAAAGTTATGTAACTATAGTATTAGTCAATACTTGGTAGTCCAATAAAACATCACAATAAAACATCTGTGACAGATACGTGCCCTGTTCAAATATCACACGCTATTAGTTGTTATTACATACGCCTAAGGTCGAAATTTGTGTGTTGTGGGCCTATAAGTGTTGCTATATGAGAATTAGTTATTCTGAATAAAATATTGTCTCTATGTTGCTACGCTAATAAGCGGCGAAGGCTTCAGAAAAAAATATAGTGTTTAAGTAATATCAAGTAATATACGTCCGTTTCGAGTTCTAAACATTTTTTCTATAAATATTCGGCTTTAATAGAGGTTTTTTTATTATTTTTTTATTGCGCCGCTTTTTGGCGTAGTGAAGTGCAATCATTGATTATAACGATTAAGGCTAATTGACTATTATCCTTTGAATATTCCAACATATGTATTAAAGTTACATCATCAAACATAAATAAACTACGTAGCGTATTATTATTCTGAAAAAAAATCCGTTTCCGCCTTAATCATTATAATAAAGATATCTTAAGGATTTATTTATAGCGAAATATTGATATATTTTATATTTTGCAAGTATAATGATTTACGCCATTAAAATACTCAGTATTTCATATTGGATAAGTATTACAAATTTGAAATGAACACAATAGTTAAGTGGATGTGCTCGTGTATATTTTTATGTATTTTTCTTTTATTTGCAAATAACTGCGAACTATGGGCGTAGTTGGTCGCAGGATTATTGGCACTACACTCGTGTGGAGTAGGAAGTTCTAAATGTCGGTCGTGTTGGTTGCAATTGCGATTGCCGATCTTTACTTGGCACACCGTGTGAGGACCTTGGCCTGATGGTATAAAAATAAAAAAATAATAATAAATTAAAAAGTTTTATTGTATTCAAATTACTCAATTTTTATTTAGTAGCAAACAAAATATTCCACCTCCAATTCGCTGAAGTGTTTTTCGCAAATCTATCCCCATCTACGCCCGTGGTAGTAGCATGAATGCCACAGATTAATAAAAACAGTTGCGTGTAAAAACACAACCAAGAGATATATAGTGAGATGTCGCGTTTTCTGATATTTTGGGTTTCTCTTAAATTAAGCGTTTCCGTCCTCGGTCAAAATTATGCTATACAGTTCCAAATATTTAAAAAAATACGCAAAAAAATACTTTATTACATAGTACAAGCATAATAAATAACTTAGTTATTCCTTCTACACGCGCTGCGTCTCGTATCGACCGACCAAAGATTCGTACGTTAATACTAATTTCACAAATACATCATTACAAAAAACCTTTAGGTAAATGACTTTCCATACTGTCATTGGCTGCACATATTGGTGTTGTAAATTAAAGAGTTATATAATAATTTTTCAATGTTGATTCTATCAAAATATACCTACATCACACATTTCTGTTACAATATTAGCTTGTCTTGCCGCCATTTTGTGAGTCGGGTAAAATAAAACATGTAATTTCTCGTTCGCACATAATATACGTCAATTGCTGTCACTCACTGAATTTTAAACAGTCTCATTACATTTTCGATTTCTTTTCGCTTACAAAATTTAAGTAACATTTGAATTGTAACCAGCATTTGAGTTGTACCTCACTCCTCTGCCTACTTCTTCGGGGATTACAGGCGTTTTATTACGTTTAAGTTGCCAGTTTTGTGACAAGCGGTAAAGCTTAATACTCTTTTTAATTCACATGCAGATTTATACTGCAGTATCTTGCAATAAATGAAAAGAAAAATTGCGTAGAAAAATAGTTTACCGGCTTCTTTGCCTAGGGGTTTGACGCCAATAACATGTCTTTACTACGCAAAATAAATGTTACGTTTTAAATATTATTATGAATTCTGTGGTTTCTACTTCATATCACATCGTTAGAGTTATGCAGCTTGCTAATTGTAGGAAACGGTCATTTCATTCCAAATATAATTATTAATTACGAAAGACTTGTATCTCTCAATTTTCCGTAGGTATTCCCGCGAATTAAATTCTACGTAGGATAAGCGTGGCTTTGATGGAATTATTTTGAATTTATTGTATGTATTGTATCTAAAACGCTCGGAGCGATCTTAGGATTTGTATTAATGTAATTGATGTTTAGCATTTCATAAAAAATATTGTTTAAAAGGAGATTAAAATGTATAAGACATGTATTTCGTATTATTTGAACCGTTTCTTGTCTTGTTTTATATAGCCCTTTCCTTACCTTTGTTCCATCTGGCATTTCTCAGAAGGCAATGAATAATATTTTTCATCGTTTTATTTCTTGTAAATTGTGGTGTTTTTTGAGGCACAGGCTGATGTTTTAAACAATGTATAATATCTAGTGCTTCTCTTCGTCATACCACGCCTCACAAATTAAGCTGCTTTACCTCACTACCGATAAAATTCACAAACAATGCACCATATTTGTTTAAAAAAAATGTATAGGAAAAATGCCCCTCCTAATAAAAATATATTTTTAAGCCAATATACAATGATAATATAAAATTTCTGTTTGTACTTGCATCCTACGAAGTTTTTCTTTAAATTGAGAGTTTAATAAGAAAACTATTAGATTATTATAGACATTATAATTGTATGTGTACACATATATGTACCTATGTATATGTATATTATATAGTATATTCCTTAATGTAGTAGAAACAGTGGTATGTATAAATAAAAGAACGTATTACATTTATTATTAATGACTTTATTAGAGTATCATTTACATTTCATTATTATTAAGTATAATATTTTATATACAATTTCATAGCTTACAATTATTATTTACTGCCTGTAAACACTGCTAATTTCTTAGTATAACTAATACTGTCGGCGTAGAAATAGGGGTCATGGCTCCAAATCTATATTTCGAATATTCAAACAATTGATATCTTTTCGTTGTTCGTAGTACACATTACTTAAGCCTCCTCCACAGAATCACAAATAAGCGCATATGTTATAAGTTTTGTTGTGAATAATTTAAAGGACTATTTTGTGTTCGTGCAAAATATACAAAAAAAAATATATTTTAAATAGGAACGCTTTAAAGGCTTTCGTAACAGTTGCTTTGTCTATTAAAAATACGAAAATAAATTAAATATAATTTCTATTGTGCTAGATGTCGCTACTAGCAATTAAATTACTGTTGTTGGTTGTTGTTGGTTTTTTGATAATAAAAGGGCTTTTGTTTTGCAATTTTCGAGATTTTTTAGGAAAATTAGAAGTAGCTATAACTTTGTAAATCTTGACCAAAACAAATTAACATACAATGTTGAAAATTGTCAATTTTAAATTATTTTCTTTGCAGTATGCACAGACCAAATACAATTACTCAGGTATTACACGACGAATAAATGCAGGCGAACATATTTCTATAAATATCGTATTTTTTATTATTAACAAATCATTTATAAAAATCAATTGGATAAGAATAATATGATCTACACCACATATAAAAATAACAATTGTAATATTGTTTAAATCAGTGTTTCTTAACCAGTGGTGCGCGGATCGCTGGGGGTCCGCGATTATGAGTCTGGGGGTCCGCCGTCTTATAAATGGACATTCAAATAATAAATAAATGATAACAAATCTCGTAATCGTTACGGGGAGCTGACTGAGACCAACCGACTGACATTAACCCAAATATTACAAATTTAGTTGCAAAAAAGCAGTACGAACCTTCACATTACTACAGTATTTTAATTGTTATTTAAATGTATTATTTTAGTTATAAAATAAACCCTCCTAAATTATTGCTTATGTTTTTAATTAAGGGGGTCCTTGAAATTGTGTTTGATTTTCTTGGGGGTCCGCGGACTGAAAAAGGTTAAGAAACGCTGGTTTAAATTATTCGTTCGTGTTCTAATGGACTTATTATAATAATTTGGCCTGCAATTTATAAATATGAAAATATATGAATAATCACCATCACAAGTACTTAGTTGTATAATAGGAAGATTAACATTTCAAAGTCACTCAAATAAAATAATAATGTACATATATGCTATTTTTATTCTGTCACCGCTACGTTATAGATTAAATCACAACCTCAATTATTTGAAAGTAATGGAATCAAGTCAGCATTTCAAGTAAATATCTAGATTGAGCAAAACTTAATTTTAAAGTGACTTTAAAAAGTTATTCGCGCGCAATATTTTAATATAAAAAAATCTAATATGGCTGACGGAAGTCATCAGTACACGGACAGTACGTGATCAGTTTAACGTAATTTAAAAGTATTGTCTTGGCGCCAGTTACAACTTATTCCATATAGCATATTGGTATTAAAAATAATAAACGTATCATAATAATGTACATTGTGTAGAATAAAATATATATTTTATTTATTTGTATGATTATTTATTTATATTTCTGGGTAATTGAAAAATAGGGTGTAAATAGGCTGCCTTAAATGTTTAAAACACAAGTCCTACGTAATATTTATATCATACATTGCATTATGATTCAAGTAAATCTGAGTTTCGTTACTGCATGTAGGTACGAATTGCAAAAATAAATGGAGTCTAGTATTATAATTAGTGATAAACGAACTTACCTGTAAGTGAAGTTCTATCATAATTGTGTAAGGGTTTTGTACGAATATCACATGTAGTACACATACACACATCGGTCTCGCCACTATAGTATGATTTTTTTTTTCTTTCCTACCCCACTTATTATCAGTCGCTCTGTCATCATATACTAGTATACAGCATCTGACTTATTGTGTTGGATATTTTTTATTTGTATTGGGTGATTTTTAGTAGGGTGGGTTCTAATATATTCGTACAAAACCTTCACATAATTATGACAGAACTTCACTTACAGGCAAGGTCGTTTAAACACTAATTATATTCGGGTTTTGTACTTGCATCTTAAATCACATTGAGACTATGTTGAAAAAATATCAAAAACATTAATTGTTATTTGCCATTTTGATTTATTGAAAAAATACATTGATAAAGGTTATAACTATGTATGTTGTTGCATAAGTATTAATTTCAATTATTCTCATATGAATTTGATTATATCATAAGGGCATTTATGGACTTAAGTTCTTCGATATTCATTACTAATGTGAAGAGTATTCTGTACCTATTTCGTCATTTGCCAAAATACTTCTGGCAAAAGTATCATCCTGATTGAGAACTTCTGATATGTTTTTATTGTAAAATTTACCAATTTATAATTATGCCAGCCTGATTTGACTGGGGGGAGGAGCCCTCCAGTTTATTACTGGTTTTGTTGGTTTCTTGGCAACACTTTTCGTGATATTAGGTTTCAAGTCGGCACTTGATCTAGAAATAGCCTTCGCAGCTTTAAGTGTATTGGTCAGTTCTTCACTAAAGTCTATATTGGTGGCTTGGAGTTGATCTTTTATCTCCTTCTTTATGTTGTTTATTACAAAATTTCTACGCGTCACGGAATCTGAATATAGCAAGTCGCATAACAATAACAACTTGCTGGTATCTATTAAAGACTGTATTATCGTTGTGTTGCTTGATTCAGCCATGAGCATAGTTAACGTAGAAACGTATGTGGTATGCAGTATGGTGCGCAGGCTACTTGTTTCTGTTTCTGATTAATTGCTTAGTCTCTTTTATTGATTGATTCCGGTAGCGCTGGCTAAACTTCTGGATTAAGGGATGACGCGCCTAAAAAGGGCAGTTTGCTGGCGCCAAGTATTAGTCTTATAATTCCTTTCGGGCTTCTTTGACTAAACTTGATAGCAACCGAATAGCAATGTCGGGTTGTATATCTTTGTGATATAATTAAAGGTGAGATGGGTCATCTTGTAATATTTTAAGAAGGTCCACATTTAACTGCGACGCCGGCGAGCCCTCGGTAGTGTTCACTATTGGTTGCATTTCGACATTGACACTGGATGACGACTAAGGCTCGACGGTGGCGCCGGTGAATAGCGCATATAGTGCATAACTGCATATAGTATATGCACTATTCGCATGTTCGTATAATAATAAAGTGATAACCCCTAAGGTTACCCGCAGTATTATTCTTCAACGAACAAAATTTTTACGTTGAATACACTGAGTACTTTGATAGTATTCATCTAATAGTAAAATGATAACTAACCTAATGTTACCCGCAGTATTATTCTTCAACGAATGAAACTTTTAAGTTGTACCTATATGCTAAATTGTTAGATATTATTCGTCTAATAATAAAGTTATAACCTCTAAGGTTACACTCAGTACTATTCTTGAACGAACAGGTATTGTAAGCTAACGTAACTAACATCAATAGCGTCAATGGGGGCTGTGGACCTGACCTTATTCGAGGTGAAGGAGATCCGACAGAACTCCCAGGACTTTCCGTACTCGAAGAAGTTGATAGTGATTCCGATCCCGATGAAGATGGTGAAGTCCGATCTTTATGTCTTGCGCGCATTAACTATTTATTCAGTTTTTTAACTTTTTTGCGATGCATGCGCAATCGTCCGTGCTCGAACGCGTTCATTTACCGATTTTGGTAAAGAAAACTTTAAAATGAGCGTTGTCCTGCGAAGTGGCGGAGCAAACTGAAGTGTGAATGGTGACAGAGCGACCGATAACGAATGGGATAGGAAAGGAAGAAAAATCTTGACTATAGTGCGAGACCGATGTGTGTACATAATGATCTAATATAGAAGTACAAACCCGAATGTAATATGTACCTATACCTACAGTTTATAGTTACGTTTGGGTCCAAACAACTGCTTCTGCGATTATGTTTGTATCAATCAAATGGCAAATTGTACTTATAATTAAAAGGAATATATCATTCCATAAATTATTCTTAAGTTTGTTACAAACTCATTAATATATTAGTAGAAACTTAACGTTTACTTTGGCAATTCCATTATTTTATACCTTATCCGAAAGAATATTAGAGCCATAACATAACAATCATAAATTATACAACAATGCAGTATGGTACGCAGATTCAAAAAATGGCGTAAGGTTGGAATTTAATGCAAGTCACTTCACAAATTTCTGGACCTAAGTTTTTTCGTAAACTTGTTTATTAAATATTTATAATCGTTTAGAATATAAATATGTCTAACAAACTAATATTGTTATTTTATTTATAACACATTGTTTTTATTTACAAAGCAACCACATTCTATTCTCGCGTCATAGTTATTCACTTTAATTTTAAATATTACAACAAAATAACATGTTTAAAATTATTAAAATCAATTAAATAATTAGTAGATATAATAAAAATAGTTTTTCGTATTAAACTATCAATACATATTAATATGTAAAATATTGTACCAGGAACTATTATTGACAATAAAATTTACTTAAAAAATCTTTACAGTCAGACACTCATACTCATACTGAATTTGATTATGATAGTTAACGTTATCTATGGCACAAATGTAAAATGCCGCGAAAATCTTGGCCTCCTTGTAACTATAGCATTAAAGATATTATTATCACTTAAAAGTTGCAAACGGAGGACTATCGTCGCATAAAAATCTCTGTGTAATTTAAATTATACAACCCTTCAGGTCCGTTGAAACCATCGTGTAACGCACTATAGTGGCCGGTATGTACCTGTGTCATTGTTTTAACACATCAAAAAATCCAAACTCATAACGTGCTTTCAAAACCTCAGGAATTCGTTAGAACGGCATATATTTTCCCGCGTCATCTTTTCTTAATGCAGCGGGAAAATTACCTAGTAGTAAAAAAAATATAGAATTACGTAAACGAATTACCACGATACCCTGTCATTTCATGCCCCAACTAAACCGAAAGAGTTCAAATGCATATTTTAGAGGCAGAAAATAAAATAAACCTCGGCACTACTCTGATTAAACGAACGAAAACATTATTTTCTTGTTTACTATCTCTTAATATCTATCTTAATGTTTAGTTAAAGCATCTTATGTGACAAAACACACATTTTCGAATTAAATCATTAATGTATAGTATATAACAAAATTATGTAATATTTTCTAATTTAATTCAATGGGTATCTAATACATCGAGGACAAGGTCAGTAAATAATCTGTATCTTTAACAAATAGGTACAACCAAAAAATTCATCTACCCCCATAACTAATACGAGCCGTTTACACGATCCGTATGTATAGACGCGTTTATTTCTACTACGTAACTACGTATAATTTAATTAAACTCATTACATTTGCACACTTTATCCATCAAAAAGGGCGGACTTATACAAATAACTACAGTTTCAGTTTTTTATTTACAATAATTAGGTATATTTTAAGCGCTCTACATTACCTATTACTTATCTAATTTAGAATATTTGTAAAAACATACGAACCGCTGAGAATCACGCACTAAAACATTTATCAACTACCGTATAACGTCAATTTTACGTATGAAACAAAATGTCTAAAAACACGGGCCATAACTCCATATTTGTCAGGTCTCGTTGGCCTTCGATTGAACGGACTAGTACTTGTAATTAAATAATGAGACTTAAAAAATGTCCAAGACCAACGAGGCATAAGTCGGGAGCTAAACAACTTTATGTGTTCAACCCAGTTGCTTCTATGAACCAAAAAAGAAAATATAGAACTCTCTTTATGACGCAGAAATATGGGTTTTTTTTATAAACCATTACGTCATTCGCGAACTGCAACTTAATAACAAAAATATTAAAAGGCTAACATTTTCAATATTCGATTAACACTTTCTCTATAATGGTATCACTAAATGTACACAACCATACGCATAGTTCTCAAGCGATCCTCAGCTTAGTGTTGCCATGTAAAATACTTACGCGACAAGCATTTGGTAAGGTGTGACACAACCTACAAATAAAGGCCAACTATATCGCCTCATTTCTTCAATAACGAAATTTTGTCTTAATACTTTATTAGGACGATAGCGATATTGAGCGATATGTAGAACCTATATTGTGCAACGGATATATCGTAAGACCATTACATGTGAGACAAATTCTACGATTTTTCATACGTCTTATAATGAGCCCTCGGCTAGCATTTCAGACTTAGTGACAAATATTATTGTACCAACATAGTTGTTATTATTATGATTTACAAATTTAAAAAAATATACGATAATAAATATTGACAAAGCGGTGAGATGAAACGTATTATTGACAAATGACTAAAATATAAACGTATAAAACAAACGGTTTCTTATTAAAATGACAAGAGATAAAACAAGAGATTTGAAAATAGACCTGCTATTTATTAATTGGCTATGAGTACGCGAATTTATTGTATATTGATAGATGTCAGATTTGGGGGTTGTACAAAGTAATCGAATTTTACAAATTAGAGGTTACTTAAACAATGGATTTCGTATTCACTTAACCTTTCAAAAATGAAATAAAAAAAAATATTGTACTTTTATACGATACAATATTTTTAGGTAGGTATTATCGCGCACGTATTTATCACATACAACTTATAAATGTAAAAAATAAAAGGGGAGAGCGTATTTAATTCGTATCATTCGCCTATCAATAAGGATTTTTTTATTATTTAGAATTAGAAGCATTATTTCGCAATGTGCGCTTTCCGTAATATGTAGATAATATTTATTTTGATATAAGGTAACACCAATTCTCTAAAAAATATGTATAAAATACACATTTTTATATTATATAACATATTAGGGATCAATAAATCTCACAATCCATCGGTGATACAGTACAACTTCACATCGATTACAACACTGGTAAGACATTGAGCAAATAGAGCAACGATAACGACTATTTGTACCTAAAAGCGTCACGGAAGCAATATACCAAATTAACTCCGTTCACCGGGCACGTTGTCGTTACAAACCAATTACTCGCATCATCTAACATAAATACAAATTTATAAACAAACAGTACAATTAACAAACGTCTATTTAAAACATATATTTTTATATTTACAACTTTATTATCAATAACGTACCTATGTCTATTTTTGAAAGTTCGAATGTCTACGGCGGCACTCTTTGCACCACGCGATAGCACTGGTTAGAGGCGTATGACAGCGGTCAGGTGGTTGCTGCTTAACAGTTGATCTCCGATTTGATACCTCCGTTGCTACCCTGTTTCAACAGTTTGCTCCTGTTGCCGTTCCCCATGAGGACGTCCTTGTGGTTGGACATTATATTATTGCGGTCGCTCGGCGCGCTGTGCCCGTTGCCGCTGGAGCCGGAGGACGTGTTGTCGCTGTCCGCGTATGGCACGTCCGTCATCGGCCCGTTCAGCAAGCTGGCCGCCGAACTGGACGTCTTTATCTTACCTTTATCTTTATCCGAATCAATTGGCGACGGCAGATCGTGGATCACCGCTTTTTTAGGATCGATTTGTATCGTTTTAGACTCTGGCAACTTATTAGGGGTGACGACGTGAATGTACGGCGGCACTATATTCATCGTATTCAAATTCACAGAGCCACTGTTCTTTTTCAGATCATTGAGGTCTTTTTCCAGCTGAGCGGGATCGAGACATAGAGGTTTCTTGGGCTTTGGTGCTAACAACGGATGTTCTTTGTTACTCCAAGCGTTGATTCTCGGCGGGTCTGGGGATGCGATAGGGGCAGTCTTTTTCTCTGGCGCTAGATTGTTAGTATTGTTGAGTTTATCTATTGCAGTTGCCTCAAGGGCATCAGTTGGCACGTCCTTTGGAGATTTCGGCGTTGCAGACGGAACGCTTTTTGGGTTAACAACCTGTAAATTACATACATTTATTTCAACGTATGTATACTCTTGTATAAGTTTCGATCATAACACAAGTAAGTCTATGTGTATTATGAACCGGAGTAATTATGTACATTAGTGATGTAACGAATATTCGCATTCGCATTCGCATTCGCATTTACGAATATTCGCATTCGCATTCGCGAATATTAGAAAAATTTTCATATTCGCATTCGAAAAATATCTGCGAATGTTTTACGAGTATAAGTATGAGAAAAAGGTTAATAAAATCAAGATATTTTTCTCAAATCTTTTCTTTTATTAAATCAAGAGCATTTCTTATATTTTTTATATAAGAAAAAATTACTTAACCTCGTAATCATATGATCAGCCTTTACTTTATCATTTGGTTTATTTATTTATTTACTTTGCTCAATCAAGCTTAACAATTAAATTTTCATTAAAACTTATAAGACAAAAAAAAACATACAATGCAATGTAAAGAAACAAAAAGAAATTCTTCTATGAAAATTTTCTTGAAAAGCAGAATATTCGCATCCGCGAATGTCGGATATTTTCACGAATGCGAATGTTTATAAAATGATATTCGTTACATCACTAATGTAATATAAGGCCTATACTCCCCGAAGGGATAGGCTGAGGGCTGTACACTCCCACATTTCACCAGTTAAGTTTACGTCTCACTATGGAATAGGTCGTGAGTATTTTGCCATACCCCTGGCATATATTCAGACTCCGAACCACTACTAGAACATCTAAGCTAGAAAAATCTGATAGTGCCCGACTCGGGATCCGAACACAGTAGGTACCTCTCGATCAGCAGTCGTAAATATACTCGAAGTATTTTAATTACAATGTAGATATATTATAAAACACACAATGTTAGTAAACACGTAGATGGATTGACGGGTGCTTCCTACAATATGCTTACAGATATTATCAGCATCGTCATCAATTCTTTTATTATTCAACTAGCTGGCCCGGCGAACTACGTACCGCCTATTCAAGTTTTCCTTCTCCCTCTCCCTGTATTGAATACTTACTATACCTACATTGAATATCAATAAAGTTCAAATTGACTCTAAATTTTATTTAGAAAACGTTTATATGGGAAAAAGAAAAGGGCTGTTTTTAGGGGTTTCCCGGCAATTATCCGAATTTTTCTCACCTTTTAAAACTTCCCTAGACCTCGACGAACATTTCAAGACCAAGATAAGATAAATCCGTTCAGCCGTTTTCGAATTTTAGCGAGACTAACGAACAGCAATTGATTTTTATATATATAGATTTCTGAACACGTTTTCTTAGAATAGGAAGTATTAAGGCCCCAGTGTGCCACGCCAACCGTGCTGATTGGCAGACTTCGTCGACGTCGTAAGAACCTTCTAGAACCCTAAGGTGTGGAGGTATAGACAGGTTTTCCTTTACCTATATGATCCTTGGCTTAATACTTGGCTTGCCTTAATAATTCTTGGCTTGGTAGCTAACATTGTGAATACTTACATTGACGTCCACGTCGACGGTTAGCTTGACCTCTGCCGTTACTTTCGGCCTGGCAATGGTAAATGAGGTCTCACACATGACCGCTGTCGAGTCCGGCTCCGACGAGTCGTCTTCATCGGACTCGTCCTCCACCGAGCTAAGCAACCTTGGAAACAACGGCAGATGTATTGTCATAAAATTTATGTGCTGTAATTCAATTGGGTAGAAACAACTTTGAGAAGAAAAATTGCAGAAGAATACTACTGGCCTGGACAGCATATAGAAAATGGGGGTTTTCTCAGGATTTTCACGTCGGGGTTGCTTACAAAGGTATAACTGAAGGTTTAATTGCAGGCGAGCAACGTTTAAAAAATGTCTCGTCACCTGTCAGTGGACTTAGACGGCAGAAACGTGGCGGTCCTCGCGTCGGCCGAAGCAGCGCACGCGTCGCGCCGCGCCGCCGCGCCGCGCGCGCCGCCCGCCGCCCTGCCTCAGGCGCGTGATGCTGCGGGCCACGCGCTCGTCACTACACACTGCAGCAGCACACGACGGCACGCGCGCGACGCTCCACGCGCGCGACGCTCCACGCGCGCCGCCGCGACACGCGACTTATTTTAAGCACTTGTATTCTATACGACCACTTTTATCACGCGAGCTATTGCATGTTAATTGTTTGCAAAACGTTTATAGGATTGTATTTTGATCCTCTATTTAGTTTTATTTGAATATGAAATGGCATTAACCGCACTGATGTAGTCATCAACTTTATATTGAAATTGTACCGTGTTGTAGTTAGGTACTACCAATGAGTGAGAGTAAAATTACTTGTGTTTTGAAATAAACGTTATGTTTTATTAATAAAAACGATGACGCCTTGTTCACAATTAGAGCATATAGTAAAGCCACCGCTACTTCGGCTGTTTTCTTATATTTCGAACACTGCCTGTTTAAATCTTTCCGGTATACCTACCGCCATTGAAAATGGCATAATTTTGAACAAAACTATAACACAACTGTTCATTATTAGACTGCTAGTAAGGAAGTTTTGTATATCATGACCTATTGTCCTATTGTCTCATGCAGCGCACAATAATCTACACCAGGACGTGATTTGATTTGGATGGCGATGGTGTTGATTGATATATTTATTGATCTGTGAATTTTTGTAAATATTTGTACGTAAGTTCTTACCTTTCGCAGGAGGTGGAGATTCTGAATCCTCCTCTGCCGGCGGCGCCGTTGGCGATGTGCTATGAGGGAGCAGTTGATCCGTTGAACTACAACACACACTCATTTCACAGCTACATTTAGACCACAGTACATGCTCGTAAGAAAAATGAAAGTACTGAAAAAATATGATCGTTTAAAAACGCAATCATAAAAAAATGATGTAAAAAAATATAAAGTTTGTTTTTAAATACTAAAATAATATTTTTTCAATTGTTGCTTGCTTTATGCTAATATGCATAATAATTTTTGGACATTTGCTTCTATTATTAAACATATTAAAATAATAAAATAATGAGAAAACCAACGTAATACATGAAATAACTGCATTTTTTTCAATTAATAAAATTTACAAGTTGATTAGAAAGATGACATCAATGAAAAAAAACCCTTAAATCTTTAATGATTAAAAACAATTTCTAAGGCCACTGGAGATGAAACAAATTTCTCCGCGTAGATACAAATGAACTACGATATTCTGTATTTTTTTTTATATTGCTATATTAATATATTAAGTGGGTTGTTTATCGGGGGTCGGTCTAAGCATGCCTCAAGACCACTCAGTATTTGAGCAGTTATATATTATATCCGTTAATACAGCTAACTAGTTATTATCTTAATTTTCCCCTGAAATATTATAAATTTTAATAATAATTGTTTTATTTTAGCAACTTACAAACTTTTCAAACACAAAAAATTCCGTTGGAATATTATAGCCGTATATTTCAAAGGAAAACATAACGTAGTTCCGCTTAGGATACTTGGTCACTTTAAAAAAGAAAATAAGGATTTTTTGCTTTAATTATCGTTCCAGTAAATACATCAACAGTTAGTAAATTCAAATGTAATAACAATACAATTTTATCCTAATTTTCCATATTAACATATTAAGCTCTGTTTTTGTCAACATATTATTAAACTCTTTTTGAAAGTAACCGTTCTCACGAAACAAAATATTATTTTAATTAATTTAATTTTCACTTGACGACATTGAAAATTAGCTTAGAAGTGATGAAAACAGAAATTATCATTATAGTGAAGTTAAATTATTTACAAAGCTAACAGCCATATAATCATTTTGTCTATGTATACCTACATAAGCAATATTAAGAGTAGTGGTCTAAAAATACAACCTTGTAAAACACCGTAAGATATAAATTTTTTATAGTGTTTATCGAATATAAATAGTTTTCTTCTTCATTAATTACATCTATGTACTTCGTTATCAACTGGTTGTATATATGTATTAAGAGACTAAACGTAACATCACGCCTGTAATATCCCAAGAGTTAGGCAGAGGAATGCAGAACTCTCCCACGTTCCACCATATATAATGTGATGAGCCTATTGCCATACACCGGGCACGTATCCAGACTCCAAGCCACTACTAGAAAATCCAAATTAGAAAAATTTAGTAGTGCCCGACCCGGGAATTGAACCCAGGATCTCCCGATCGGCAGTCGCACTTGCAACTAACACAACCAACGAGGTAGTCATCAACACGACCAACGAGGCAGTCAAATATTAAGAGAATAGAATACACAAAAACCGTAATGTGGCCATGGTAGGATATTTTAAGTATAAATGGCTTTATTAATGACTGCCTCGTTGGTCGTGTTGGTTGCGAGTGCGACTGCCGAACGGGAGGTCCCGGGTTCGATTCCCGGGTC
>DWFO01001084.1:0-16980 GCA_018246595.1 Mimoniades nurscia nurscia | reverse complement strand
ACCCAGGACCTCCCGTTCGGCAGTCGCACTCGCAACCAACACGACCAACGAGGACCAATTATTTTTTGCTATAGATAATTAAATTAGCTTATAAAATAGAATCGGACATATGACCTGCAAAATTTAATTTTTAAAAGAGATTGATAAGAACGAATGTCCTGTTGTTGTCAATTTAACATCTTAACCAAAATAACTGTCACGAACAGTCCTATAAATCTATTCTACTCAAGCTCGGTAACAGATGTCCACTAAGAGCAACGGCTACTTGATCTGCTGCTTGATCGTTTGATACTTTTTTCAAATAAAAAACTGTTTCAAACGCTGCGTTTATTATCAGAAATGTTTGCGTACTCTTTCGCTCCATTCATATTGGACTAACATCACTTTGTCTACAAGGTCTTATCGTAACATTATTTACTAGCCTTTGTACGGACAATATATGTAAGTGTTTAGGTAGATAATCAAACATTTATATACACTTAAACGTATCAATTCATTCTTTATCTAACGTGTACCTTATTACTTTTCGTGATATTATTGTTATGTCATTAGTTTTGGAGTGTCAGAATGTATTTGTTAGATTTGTCTATTAATTTATACGTCGTGAAGACATTGCTAAAAGTAGTTTGCTACTACATAGAATATTAAATTGGGACTATGTGATCAAAGAGTAACAAGTAGTCGTGTTTCTAGCTAAAAATAAATATTCATCCAATTTGCTTTAATTTTTTATAAAAGTTAAATGTTTCCAAATATATGTACATATTTCGGCGTTATTTCTATATGATGTTTCAGATTTATCGTCATTTTTATATGCAGTTTATTTAGGCTTCAGTCCAACCTGGAAGATCAGAGAGATTTGGATATCTAAAAATAAACGTCTGATATGTAAAGTTTGGTATGTTCTAAATATAACGTGTTTTATGTTATATTCTGTTGGTTACGACATTTCATAATCTCATGGCACATTTATGAAATGTGCTAAATAAAAGGAGACTCATATCCAACATTGCAACAGTGATACGACCGTATAATAATTATATACATATATGGAATAGGTTATTATATATATGCTTTAACGGTCATTATCAGCCTGCTTCCATCTACTCTTGGACACAGACCTCTCCGACAGCACTCCACTGCGCTCGATCTTTAAGTCCTCGCAACCATTCGCTGCCAACGACCTCGCGTATATTTTCACTCCACCTAGTTGTAGGGCGAAATAGATGCTATACCAACCTAAAGTATATGAATGCATGTGTATGTAGTATCGACAGGCACGTACGAAGTAGATATTTGTCATTGGCTAAGTGGAGGCGGTGCGTCCTGAGCGGCCCCAATTTGTGCGCAGGTTAATGGCAAAGCGTTTTAACGTGACCGGCTGTCGCACGTACGCTTAATGTGTTCTTAGTGACAGTAATGTATTACATAATGAAAATGAATACTAAACAAATATTATATCTAACTTAAATGCTTTTTTTTTTATTTGTTTTCGTATGGTTTTTTGAATTTGCAGATCAATTTTTAAAATCTTCTAAGCTTCGAACAAGTAATAGGTGTGATTGTAATTCATAATACGATATAATATTGTTCTTTAAATACGGACTTGAAAATTAAAAGATTTGAGAATATTCATTTTGATTGAAAAATTTGTTAGATCCAAGGTCCAGAATTTAAAAGGACCATTAAAATGTTTAAATAACGACCTACAATAATGTTCTTTTAGTTTTTTTTTTCAATATACCACTATATTATTAACATGTATAATATGAGTAGGTACTATTCTATCTAATGCTTAATCTACACAACGGTGTAAAAGCGCCGTTATCCCATTTCCCATAGTATTTTATTCGGTGTCTATTAACTACGCCGTAATGGCTCGCCCATAGCCTTTCCCAACTATTAACATGTAGTTGCCGGGTTTTCGCTAGATTGATTTTTAATATCACTGCTGGGTTTTGGCGTGCAGGTCACGTGCTGTGGTCGTTGCCGCCCGCGCGTGAACGATTAAACGAACGGTCAGCAACTGTATACGCGAATCGTATCTCAGGATGAGTCTGAAGATCTAGAAAATTTTCAACCTATCTGCTTCCCATATTACACGACTGTTTTGTCCGCCTGCTTTTCGACGACATAAAACGCTCTACAAGCGTCAATATTTTGATCAATTACACGGAATAGTACCAATTTTCACCGATTGCTTACATTTTTTGCATAACATGGAAATAATTTGATAGTATAAGCCCTATCACGTCTGTGTTGTTAAACTGGACAAATCATTTGCGATACAAGGTATCTCCATGGCAGAAGTGGAAGAGTTGATAGCAATAATAATATCTCACATTGGAGCGGTAGATAAATGTCTGGACGATCAGTAAAGGTCAACTGAGGAATTCAACGACGGAATGGAAGATAGCCCATAAGAATTAATAACTAATTGGATACGCCTAAAACTTGAAGTTGCGTCATAAGGTATTGAGAATTATTTAAAAGGAAAACGGCGCTCCGCTGCGAATATAACGTCGTCGGTGCAATTTAAAGTAATCTTCGTTATTTATTTGTTTGCCTCCGCGTGCAATATTGTTGATGGAGAAATAACTCGCTTTAAAGTAGTTGACACAAAGATTTTCTCATGTATCTTGTTTGTTTTTTAATCGTCTCCTTTTGTGATAACGTAGGCTCGACTGCGGTGGCCAATATATTTATTTTTTGAAGTTAATGTTTTTATGATTAATTTTTTGGTCTTTATATGTTAAGGCTCAGACCCCTTTGCATATATCAAAATCAGTTGCGAGTTTCAACATCATCGATTTTGGCCTTTTGTTGGTTGACCGCTATGTGGAACTTTTTAATGAATTCTTGAAACACAAAGGGCATGTTAAGAAATCGGTCAGCACGAATATCGGTAAGTAGTATTAAACTCTGTAGGTTACGTCATATGATTTCACTTATTGACTATTAACCCGTGTCCCTGAGTCAGTCGCTGAGTTGCTTACTACACTGAAGCGAGGATTAGATTCAGGGTTTCTTCAGTTACGACGATAAATGTATGTCTAGTTGTAGGATTTAAATGAGTGGCAGCTACATGGCACTCAAAATAATGAACTTCACAATGTAATATGACATTCCTTGTTCTAAAACCGAAACTATAACTGTATTGTTACGACACATCTGACTAATGCATTTTTCTGTACATATACTGTATTTTGAGTATTCTGCTTGAATGCAGATGTTCTTAGCACCATTGTCACATATACGAATAATTCTTTTGTGATAAATTTTTTAGATCAACCCGTAAAAGTTCTCGTTACCTAAAAATGTCTAAATAAATTCACTCAGACGCAGATTCCTGAGGAACGAAGCAATTTTGCAATGGAAGACGTTTTAAAGACAATGGTGGTTTATAAATCGCGACAGAGTAACTGCGCACTCGGACGGACGAAGCGAGCGGAAAGATAGCATCAAGAGACAATACCGACCTTCGGTAATTTATTGTGGCCGCGGCAAAAACATCGGAGCTCTGCAGTGGCGAGCTTCGACGATGGTGACGTACGGTACTTCGGCTCAGTAACGAATCGACATGTCCGTTTGGAGTACGGTACGTGGATTTACAGACTGGCATATGGTGTCCTTTTTAGTCATGTCAACATATTTTTGATCAATGATTTATGTGAGTGTATTAGTTATTAGCATATTAATTATTGATTTATCACTAGTTAGGTATAAGTTTTATTCCCCTATTTTCTTTTAGCGACGCTTTTCTTTATTGAAGACACTCGATTCTTCTAATGACCTCTCGTCATTATTATTATTATTAGCAAACCTATTTGCGTTCCAATGTTGAATACAAGTCTCCTGTCAGAATGAGACATGTTACCAACTCGTAAATTTCCAAAATTATTGAGAAAATTTTTGGTATATTATAATTAGGGTATGTATGATCGTTACCTTAATCGAGGTAATTATTATAGTGTAATCGATATCTAAATTTTTGTGATTAAATGTAAATAAACGGTTGCTTAAACGTCGTAGTATTTTATTCTAGCGACGAATCGTATCAGATCTAAGTGATCTTGTTCCAAAAGGCGCAGTGCTCCAAAGACTGATGGCGATGTTTTAATAGTCACGCAGTACGTACTCACTGGAATGGAGCGCGCCGAGATAGCATCAGAACACAATACCGACCTTCGGTAATTTATTTAGCGCGGCAAAGTCATCGCAGTTGCGGTATCAGGCCTCGGCTGTATTATGGACATACGGATACTTTGAACAAGTAACATTTAGTTTGATTTAACCTTAATTAAGGCTCTCATTCTGAGAGGAAACCGATTCCGATTTTGGGATGATAAAATTGTTGCAAAACAACATTTATTTAGCCTTATTAGTGCAATAAATAGTATGTTTAGGTTGTATGTCAATACTGTTGCTGTGCTTATAACAGCTTAAAGTGCAAGTTAAGAGACTTTCCTTGTTCAAATTCACATTATGTATTTCTTTCTATTGTTCGATGAATTTAAATTATCTGCATTAGACCGTTTTACCGTGACCGTATTCACTGTTTATTTTTGGTACTTGGTCATTAATGGAGATTTTACTTCGTATTGTTGACTGCCTCGTTGGTCGTGTTGATTGCAAGTGCAACTGCCAATCGGGAGGTCCTGGGTTCAATTCCCGGCTCGGACGCTACTATTTTTTTTTTATTTATATTTTCTAGTAATGGCTCGGAGTCCGTATATGTGTCCGGTGTATGACACCAGGCTCACCTCACCACCTATTCCATAGTGTGACGTAAACGTAACCGGTGAAACGTGGGAGTGTTCTACATTCCTCCGTCTACGTGTTCGGGGATTACAGGAGTGACATTCCGTTACGTATTGTTTCCAAAGACCAACCTTTTCTTCAGTCGCTTGTTACACATACCTTTAACATTGTATGAAGTATAGAGCAGTGTGTCGCGCGGTAACTAAGTGACTCCCGGCCCTCGTCACGTGTCAAGTGTACACCGCACAGGGTCAGGGACGCCTCCAAAAATTGGTTTTCGGCCTACCCGCCACTACATTAATTTGTTTATATTAGCTTGTACGGTCATTTCATGGTTATATGTACATACGTGTAAGTGTGTATGATTTTTTTTTCTCGTAAAACATTTTCTCCGTCTTTTCGCATGTTCACCATCACCGGTCGATTGTTAATTGTAGAATTCAAGCCTACTTTGTTTATTTGATCACCCATCCGGGAGAAATGTTTACTTGCGATGAGAGTTAGTGTTTGTTATGTAGAAAATCAGGTTTGTGAATGTGTGTTAGCTGTGTGTAATATCACAGCACATCCTGGAGCGGGTTCAAGTGGCAGTGTGTGAGTTTTTTTTAATATACTTAGCCTGAAAAACAGGCGGAAGAGCCACCTGATGGTAAGTGGTCATCGTCGCTTATGAACATTTGCGACATTCGAGAAGTGGTCAATGCGTTGCTACCTTTGATGAAGAGCACTCTTTATTCCAAGATATTTATTTATTCGTGAAGTAAAGGGGAATTTGGTGCCGAATGCGATTTAATCTCGTCTTGTGAAGCTAGCAAATTATATTAATATATTTCAAAAGCTTCTCATGAAGCTTCCCGAAGATAGTATAATTATTTCACAAATTGCAACGGCATTCAAAGTTCGCAACAAAGCGGCGTTCCGCGCGAAGATATACATTAGAAGCGGAAACGGAAACTCATTGCTGGTGTTGAAGCTAGGCTCAGAGAACTGCCTTGTACTGGATGTATCAGTTTCTTAACTAATAATACTTCATCGTGTTTAATGGAAGTAATATTTTTCTTTCGATCTTTCGAACTCAGTTTGTGGATAGGTATATGCGTTGGCGTCAGTAGATATATTGAGGTATTCAATTATACTATAATTCTTTTCAGTTAACTGTTCTATCTTACCTGCTGTTTAACACGATCTATTCAGATTTTTCATCCAAAGATATAAATTCAAGTGGATTGTACTTTTGGCCAAACAAATATACATATGGCCATTTTTAGTAATCCGCTTGAAAAGTAAATTTAGTATAGTACTTAAATAATTTAGTAACCAATTAATACTTGCACTCTGATAGTAGGTACCTATATTGGGTAAGATTATATTTTTGTTAATAATCGTAATAGATAAATTGACTTAAAATATAAGTTGACGTAAATATTATAGTTCTATTGATTATTATTGTAACCGTTAAGTATATTTTTAGATAGTTCAAGGTTTTGAACGAATGGTTGTAAACGTTGAATATCACTTGTAATGATCTAAGTTGCTGCTATTTTGTGATTGGTCTACATAATATTAACGTACACAGCTAAATATGCAGCGGGCACGCCACCGCTGACTACGAGATCGCTTCCCGAAACTGGGTTAGGCGGTGAGTGAATTCCATGAATGAAGGTATTAACTAATGAAATGCCAGCAGTGGATTTCAGACGAAATTGAAACCGCTACTGGCGGGATAAATTTATTTACATATCAATTATTTAACACCCAGACACGAAACGGGCATAAATGCTCATCACATTTTCTTTGTTATCCCGATTGGCAATCGCACCTACGGCCTCTACTTCAGTGGTCCGGTCTACTTCATTTAAGGTTAACTTCAAAGTTCTATGTAGCAGTCATTTCTCGGATTCAATAATTAATCAGTCCCAATCACTTCTAGCTGGTCACAATCCTTGTCGCAAAGACGCTGCTATCACATAGTTCGTGTGCAACGAATGTTAACACACGAAACATTTATGAGCGCTACATAAAATAACACAGTCATAAGATTGTAGCGGGAGCATTACAGCTCGCCATATCAAGTATCCCCTTTTGATTTGTTGGTTACAATAAAACTGCTGCAGACTGCAGACAATAATAGATTAATGATGAAATATGATGATGAACAAACCTGACTGGCGCATCGTCCCAAGTTTTGTTGCCGAGCAGATGCACTGAAGATTCTTTTTTGGTAAAGCTTTTTCCACCCAGTTTGTTTGTTTGTTTGTTCCCTAAATAAAAAACTTCAATTCTCGACTGCGAATCTGCTGCATTGTGGTTTTTGTTTTATCTTATTCTAATCCAAACACAATAAGTCTAATTCGAACATTCGGTCGGGCCATGGAAATATATTACACGCAATGATTAACGAGAATATATGTAGTACTTAAAGTATTGCTGCACGCCGGTGATTACTTTAAGTACGTTTTTGACAGTCTCTTGTAGTGTTTGTCGATTCCCACTTAATCGATGTTGTACCTACATGTCACCTTTTCTTGTTGATTCTGCAAAAAAAAATGCGTTTAATATATCAACGGTGTTCGGTTGATGGTAATGATGTTGATGATGATAATTTTGACGTAGACAACGATAATTGTCGAGACACAACATAAGTACAACTCCTATCTCCTACTCCTATGGTTGTTGGGCCATAAAGGATTTCTATCGACTCAAAAGTACCATATATATGTACATATACATATATAGTGGTTCTGAGTTTGTTATGAGGTCATAGAAAATGACTTTGTGCGTATCCTATGTTCAGCAATGGATGTCTGAGGGTATGAAAATTATTGAGTGTGCAATTATTAAGTGAGGTATGCAAAGTATTTAACTTTAAAAACTCACAGACACATGAACGTTAACGGCTAGTGGCTCTTGGCTGCGAATTGCTGCTATATGCGACCAGCTATTGCTGTGTAATGTACAGATATCATTGTGTACATTTACAGTAACTGGTATTAGATTCCCTCTGAGAACTTCGAGAGCTTCTATAAGGTCAAAGTGCCTAAAATACTGACACGCGCTGTGGGTTGCGACTTCGCTAATGCAAGGTGATTATTACGCTTTGCAAATAAGCTCGGCGAAATGTACGAATAGATTATTATTGCAAAGATGACGTCACACGCGAAGCCGCAAGTTCCAACGCGGTACTAAGTCCTCTCGTCATCTGCGACCACTCACAGCTTGGAGTGTCGCCAGAACATGGAATGTTGCGTTTAGGCGGGACTGTCTACATGGCGACAATGCGACTGTTGTGCGACTTCTAGACATTTATGTTAAAACATGTTATGCCAATAAAAAAATGTATTACTACCTACTTGAACTCCAATGGTTATGAAATGATTGAATGGTTTGTTCGCTATCGTTTATTTCATTACCGCTTCTTTAAATCACCGTTTGTCGTGTAGTTCTGGTTTAAGGGTACAGTAGAAATAGAAAGTAAGAACTAAATTTTTGTAATGACTTGTATAGAATCTTCAGAAATTTTAGTAGGGTAAGTAATAAATTAGAGTAAATAATAAACAAAATAATATGTAATAATAAATTAGAGTAAATAATTAATAAAAGATAAATATAATAAATAAGTGATATAAACTGAGCACTGAAATAGGACAACTCCACCTACCTATACATATACATATGTATATGTATAATCGTCTCTTGCATCGTCATGAGATACATATAAAGTTAATACGTAGACGTACTTGACATTATGAAGTTTCTAGTTATGCTTTGACTGAAATGTTAATAATCGTAATGAGCAAATGTTGCTCGAGAGTTATTTTGGAACTACTAATACAGAGTAATATTATTTACATTTTCAAATTGTTTAAGCGTATACATTAAAGGGTCGCATACGAAATACGAAATTAATGATTATAATTTTGGTGGCAATCAATTAATTGCCTCATATATGTATATGTACATACATATATGATTATGATAATGTTTGGCATCTATGTATTAATATTAATATTACTTATATTCCGTACATAAATACCTTGATACACTTGTTGGAAAGATGAGATAAAATAAAAAGGGTTTTTGGACAAGATAAAAAGGCTTGATGGAAAGATAACATTTTCTGTCTAAAATTTTCGATTGTTTAATGGTTTTTCACATGATTAGTTCCTAAACTATTAACGAAAAATCTATGACGAAAGAAAATTTGACAATTTCATTCTTCTAAATTTGTATTGATAAACCTATGGACGTTTAAGTATTCTGCCTGTTGCGTAATTACCGGCAGGGTTTTATCAATCGAATCCCACTTTTAATGACGCTGGTTGACGCCAGTAGCTCTAAAGATTAACTTGTAATAATATTATCAGTACCAATCGAGCTGTACTTAAAATGCGTGTTATGTCTTTGGTCCGAACAAACAAGATCGTTTTATTTTTAATCATGGAATAGAATAATCATACTGCTTAGTGCTGCTACTAAGATTAGTCTCAGCCAATACGTGCCGTCGAATTGATTTCAGATAGAGTTGCTTCATCGTTTCGGTTAGAAGTGGGACTCTAAACTCAACTAAACATCGTGTCTTTTCGTACATTCTGATAGTCAAATGCTAGTCGATTTTGTTACAAATGTAACCAGCTCACTATTATTTTCTAGTCGGTAGGACTATAGAAGTATTATCATAGTTATCATCATCAATTCTACTATTGGACACATGTTTTCTGTCAGAATGAGAAGGTATATCGTACAACTATGAGTAGTATGATGTAATATGCATACAGTCACTGTACACTGTCGTGTTGTCGTTCTTGAATAAAATTATTCACTTCCTTTGTATCGCTTGACGTTGACCGAACTGTCACGTTGACATTTCGGTCGTTACACTCGCTCAATTCGTCCCTCGTTTCTCGCGCGCACTATGACGCCCGGCCGTACATATTACTGAACTATCACATTTTATGGACTCCCCCCAAAGGGAAACTATTCGAAGAACTAATATTACAACGGCAATATGAAAGTTTAAACGGAATGTGTGAACAGTGTTCAACTTCGCGCAAGTTGAGCGTATGTTGGTGATTCGATTCGATTCGTATATAGAGGTGTTGTGGTAATACACGTTGTTCGCTGCGAATATGGTTCTGAGAAAACTTTGTCATATCGATAAACGTACATAATTGTTGCGTACACGATAACAATTGTGTAAGGAAAGCCTTGAGGTCATTTTTTATTGTATTCGTTTAAGAAATGGCAACATTCAATACTCTGTAATGTTATTAATAATAAATAGTCTCCATATTGGTGTATTAATAATAATTAGCAAACAGCAAAAATACGAAGAGGGATGTCAAAATAAGTAGTAGTCTATCTTATGCGTATACTTATATAGTATAAAAAGTCACACCTGACGTCAGTTTCAGTACCTACTGTGTTTCATCTCCAATGTGACCACAGCATTCTTAACTGTATACTTATTTATGTGAGAAACAAACAAACTTTGTACATATGACAATATAATATAAATTAAGTACCTACAACAAATAAAAAATAGAAACTAAGGAAGATATATACCTATTGTGAAAAATAATCTTTTACTAGGTATCAATAGTAGTAAAGTTTTATCCAATGCACGTGTATCTAACGCTTTGCTTTTGAAATTTGACTCAAAGAAGCGGGAACTAGTTTTAACAGAACTGTTAAAAAATGACCCGAATATTGTTTTCTAAATGCTTCATTTCTAAGTAATTATAGATTATTTCAAAACTATGTGCTTCCTGGTCGACACCTGCAGGGCGTGAGTTAAATGCTCTTCGTTAAACAAATATTTTAATATCGACAGGATTCTAAGTGAGAATGCCTGACGTACAAAAGTTTTGACAATAATGAACTTTTCACAACAGTACGTTATAGAGCTTTGGCACACACCGAAACTATAGTAAACGATAAATAATCGGTGTTTCGGTTCAAAGGAATTGCACCTTAAAAAGTGTCAACGTGTAATGGATACATTTAGCGGGGGAGTTGCAATTTATGCAAGAGTCCTGACATAAATTTTGTCGCAAGGCACTAAATCCGGATCCAAGTGGCGATCGTTTCTCATATTTTATATTTTAAAGTCGCTAGCAACGAATTTCGGTCTTAGTTTTCTCGACGCATCAAACTTTCGAACCGGAGAAGTGAAATATTTGATTTTGTTTCCTTCCGGAATTTATTCAACAGTTTCAGAGTTTTATTCTCAGTATGTATAGGTATGTGATGTTCTTATTGAATTTATTTGAAGGATCCTGAATACTAGACAGCCGGCAAACTCAAACATTGTGAAGTATAAAAGTTAAGCAACGCCAAGCATGGTCGTCTCTTAATTTGATAGATCGTTTGTGATACGACTCGGCGTTGAGTTGAGGTTGTTATTTTTAGGAGAATTATAATCATCATGATCATCACCACCATCATCAGCCTATTGCAGTCGACTGGAGGACATCGGCCTCCCTAAAGGCGTTATGCCCATAATCCCCTTGCTGGGCATGCGGGTTGGAGATTGTAAAGTACAGCATCTTGCACCACCTATTCTGCTGCGCGTCGCCGGCTATTTAGATGTGCCTAGATAGAATGCTATATTCGTATCTGCCATCGTCAGATTTAGTTGTCCCTTATGGACACCCTATATCACGGTCACTTTTTACATAGGTCATTGAATAGGCAAAGGTCACTTAGTACCAAATATCTCTGTCCTTACAGATCTGACGCGCTTCTTCTACATTCATCACTCTCTTCATACAAGCATCCCGGATTCGAACACTTCTATACAACGAACTTAACATAACACATGCACATAATTTTGTCCATTCGAAAAGTCACATTCCATATCAATTGATTGACAAGTTTATCGTGACGAATATGTTACTTGGCGAACGATCAAGTTTATATTCACGGAAGCGAGGATTATGAGATATGTCTTATCGCTTCTATGCAGTGTTTCCTCTGCTATGCTTTGTCGGGAACCGTGAGAACATTTGAATGCACTGAACCAAAAATGTTGTGATACCAGTAATTACGCAAAGTGTACGTATTCCGTATGTTTTTGTCTTAAAAAAAATTACATTCACAATTAACATGCAAACCATCAGAATGGTTATTAACTCAAATGAATTTTTTAATGAACGATAAAATGTAATAGTCAAATCTATACGCTGCGAAAATTGGACGGAACATTCAAAACTGTACTTTGAACTACACGTGGGCTAGATTAGATCGTCTGTCGTTGGCGGCGCCGCTTTTGTTGTCCTCAACCACCGTCCTTGATAAAGGGTCCATGTACTGAAGTATTTTTCTCTTCTTATGAGTCCTTGAAATCGTGTCCATTTTAATAAAACGGTGGCCACATTTGTTAATACAGTTTTAAAACTCTTCTGCGTTGCATGTTAAGGTGTTTAATTGATGTTCAATTAGCTTATACCATTAAACGCAATCCTCAATATGTACATATATATGTACTACGCATAGGTAGAGCCGGTCGCGACCAGTAATTAGGGCGATCCCTGTACCTACGAGTACCTGCTGACATTTCGGCATGCGCGGCTCGGTGCTTCGTGGAGCATCTTCGATTTGTCTGTCTGTCGGTCACACGCAGTAGTCGGTTAGTTATCCAATTTATTATGAATCCCGAAAAAGGGGCAGAATCACACGGAAGAGGAGACTTGTCAAAATCTGATTGTTCAATGGTACGTAACTAATGATGCTACAGACCAATCTACAAACTTCTAGAAAACTTACATGTACACGTAATGTAAATTGGCTTACAGGTAAGTTTGAGTTTCTTTTTTTATTTTAGATTATTTATTAAATTTTATTGAGACTCGTTTATCTGTATCAGTTAGTGTATTGGTAACATTGGAACTATAAATAAATTACATATATATATATAATAAATTGAAATCGTTAAAAATACCACCGGTCATTTGTTAGATAATTATGCTTGTGATATAAAAGAATGAAATTTACTTTTACAAAAATATATGCCTCTAGTAAATTCTGTCTCGCTTTTCGTCCCAGTTTTCAATAGCAGCGGGTAGCAGTTTAGGCTTCGTGCGAATCTGCTGTGCGATCCCCAAGCCGCACGACCTGGGTGGGGTTCATGAGCGATAACCGTACAGTGGAGCCCTATCTCCAGCATTGGATTTAGATTGGCTAATTTGTACAGTCCTATTAACAATGAACACTTATGATTAGTCTTATTAGTGACTCATGCTTCCTGGACTAACCGACACTAATAATCCTATATCCACAATCTTTTACGATTCAGGTTGCAGAAGTCCACGAATCCAAAGACCTGCATAACTATTGTTCGAATAAAATGCGTCACTCAAAATATTTGTATTTGCGAGCTTTCAGACATTACAGCGAAAACAGATATAATATAAAAGTGCACAATTTTATCGTCCACATAAATACATTAATTGTTGCGAGAACAACTCGAGAGCCCCGAACCCATTATATAATATAAAAGGAATTGAAAAGATCACAAGCTATGTTTAAACCACTCCAGAGGCTTTTACAAAGGCGAATTCTTAAAATATTTAAAAGCTCGAGTGCTTTTCAAAAGCATTACTTGGTATGTTCAAAGAAATATGGAATTACTTCACATAAAAGTGGGCTTAGTATGAGAAACTGGCTCGAGGGAGCGGCTCCACCGAGGACTGGCGACGATAAAATTTTAAATGCTTTCGACTATCTAAGTGATGCAACAGGGAAGCGGTGTGGAAACTTATCGATTTGACTTAGACTACATTGGATACTTTCATTACTAATTTCCAATTAAATGTTGTTTTGGTAATTATGTTACATTGTGTCTATATTGCTTTTGGCTAATAATTTACATCCTGTCACGTTAGCCACAAAATATTATATCGTGTACTAATAATGTTAGAGGAGTTATAGCAAATAATTATTTTTAGTGATTGGTTACTTCTCCGTCCATAAAAAATCAGCCTCGAAACGAGGTCCACTAAGCTTTCTATAGGCTTGTAACGAGACAAATTATGTTATATGTTCCTTCCATTCAGTATAACCGTTTGACTAAAACTGTCCATAAAATACTCCTATTTATATGTACCTATGATTAAAAAATTGAACTGGAAAATAATATCAATTTAAATACTGAAACATATAACGTGCTTATAACTATCAATCAAGTCCCACTAAGAATAAATATACCCGTATTTATGTAGGTACGTATATATTGTATAGGTATTCATATTGTAAGCACATTTGATTACAAATCACATTCACATTGTTTTCATCGATTACAATCTACGAGTATATAGGAGTTTTTTTTTAGTAAATACTTTTCTTCATTATTTTTTAAAGGTATTTTTATCCACCAATCGTAATAATATTCATAGCGCATAGCCTTATAGCTCGCCACCGGGAAAGTGGACAAATCTGAAACTAGTATTTTAATGACGCTGGGTGGTTAACCCACGGCCTGACTAGAATGACAAGGAATCTTTTGTATCGCTTTTGTATCGAGTTGTTTGCCAACTACGAATGTTAAATGTTTCGTGAGTGTTGCACATTACTGACAATTAAACGGCTGAACTCACGTGAGTTTAGCCGTTTAATTGTCAGTAACTACGAATGTGTTCATGTTCATACCCAGTAATCAAATACTATGATGAATTGTTCTCAAATCGCTTGTGAAATGTCTTCGCAACATCACGCCTGTAATCCCGAAGAGGAAGGCAGAGGAATGTAGAACACTCCCACGTTCCATCTATTACTTTTACGTCCCACTATGGAATAGGTGGTGAGCCTATTGCCGTACACCGGGCACATATCCAGACTCCGAGCCACTACTAGATAAATCTAAATTAGAAAATTTAGTAGTGCCCGACCCGGAAATCGAACCCAGAACCTCTCGTTCGGCAGTCGCATTTGCAACTAACACGACCAACGAGGCAGTCAATGTCTTATTATTAGATTGAAATAAATGGGATTAAAATATATCAGTTGTAGCTGCCTCGTGAGTTAATCCGACATACTGTGATTTATTCAATTCCTCTCATAAAATAACAAACTAATCTTGTTCAAAGTAAACTGTGTCTCAAGAATGTTGGGTCGATTAGTGAACCGTTATGTTAACAACGAGGTGTCTAATGCAAACACGATTCAAATTGGTGTTAAATGCTTTAGTGTATCTAATAAGTGACATCAATGTCAGACGCAATCGGTCGCTCAGTTAATAATTCAATTCTCAAAGTTACATAGACATACATAACCACATATTACCCTACGATTCAATTGGCGATATGTATTAATATGCGTATATTGTAATTTCACATACGAGCTTTGGATAAATTACTTGAACTTTATATATATATGTATCTAATGAATATATTGAAACGTGCCTACATGTGATGGTCTGATTCTAAAGCAGAGCCTGTGTTATTACGTCCGATAAAATGCATTTATAAATACTCACACATGTATACTTTTTTATACTTAGATACAGAACAATTACTGGTTCTAAGTACACGAATGGTTTGTCCTGGATGGGCATCGACCCCACAATCCCCAGCTCTGCGTTAAGGATCACTAACCAATACAACAACAGTCCAATAAATTTTAGTAGTTCGAAATAATCTTCTAAATATATGATTCAAGAAACTTGTCTGTTTCATAAACATACCATCGGTTTGCATTCTAAGTAGATTGTTAATGAAATAGTTTTATGTTCTGTTGTTATCCGAACCATACATGTGGCGTGTGCAAGGGAAAATATAATTAGGGAATTAATTAATATTCTGCTACCTTGTGCAAACGAGTATTAAATAATTAATTATTATTACTTCCAGCAAGTCCATTCAAGTAGCTGGTGGGGTTACTGTGGGTTGCAATCGTCCCTCAACTGCGCAGGCCTGGCTTACTAAAGTTATATGTATAAGCCAGTCCTTTTTGAATAATTTACGTATTTGAAATCTAATAAAAATATCCATATCTATCTCCGAGCGTACGTCTAATGTTTTCACACGAGAATAATCAACGTTTGTTGAGAAATTAGTAGGTCTTTTTTTCTCTTACGGTTCCTGTCGCTCTCACCGTCGATCCGGTGAGTGGTCTTTATCCGTGGCTAATCGCGCGAGTGCCGCCCGGCTAATACAAGAGCAATCTTTAATCAATTAAAGTGTAAGATTAAGATTTTCATCCGATATCTCGCACTTCGGCCTTTTCACGGAACATTTGCTTTTAACAAAATTTGTCTGGATTTAACTACTTTTAAACCTATTTTCGAGAATAGGTATATGTATACATATTATACATAGATTAAAAATAATTTTATTTGTATACTATTTGTAATTGTAATAGGTTGTAATTGTTGTACCGACATTTGAGCATAGTGAAATATTAAAATGAAATATTAAAATATAAGCGAGAGATTAAAATGAAATCATAAATGACAATTTTAATTTCCACGGGCCACGGATAAGATCAGACGTTTCGTCCGTGAAATGGTTGTGTAAAAAGAGCAAAGGCGCCCGTGAAACTAACAATTTCTCCGACGTCATCCGCGAGCAAAAACCGAATGCATTCCGGCATCCACGTAATCCTTGCACCGGAAACAGAGGCACTCTGAGCTATGAGCCCTCTTATAAATATTAAACGTGAAGCTCCGGAACTTCTAACAAAAACGTTTATCTGGTTTCCGCGGAAAAACCGCCAGAATTAGCAACAGGGGGTGGATTAAGGCGGACCGCACTTAATCCTTCTCTAAGAAGGCTTTGCTTAAACGAGTTCTAACGAGCTAAAGATAAAACAATTACCGACGACGTGATTAAGAGATACGGAGGACACTTGTTACGCCTCACGATGATTCCATTCCGCTGCTTTGACGGCCTTTCTAACTCTTGCTCCCAGCGCGCCCTGTTTACCTCGTTAAGAAATATCTAAGGCGAAAGTCAACGGGATTTAATTACATTGTGATTTTCATTGTTTTTTACAATTCTTTGACTCATTTTTGGACTTATACTTCGTTATGTTGCGGTCAAAGTTTTCTTGTAATTTGCTTATTGTTGTGGCTGTCTCAAAGTTGGACAATATTTTGAGAATAATATTGCTATGAAATAAAATAAAGAATATTTTGCTTGTATTAATTACGTAACTTCACGCCTGTAATCCCCGAAGAGGTAGGCAGAGGAATGCAGAACACTCACAAGTTTCACCGGTTACGGT
>DWFO01001083.1:0-16984 GCA_018246595.1 Mimoniades nurscia nurscia | reverse complement strand
GCTTAAATACATTGTTGATTTAATATAGATCTATATGGTCCTTTATAGCACAAGATTTAAATGAATATTTTCGAAGACTGAAAACTTCATAATAGAGTGCACAATACTCACAGGATGTGGTACCGGAGAAGATGTATTGATTCCCCGAATCCCTCTGATACCATCGGATTTACCCTTCCAATTTAAACGCTTACAGTTTCCGGTAAAGACATCTTTTGCAATGACCATTAATAAGTCGCAGGGTCAAACCTTCAACGTTGCAGGCTTAGATTTGAGCGTTGACTGTTTTTCACATGGCCAACTGTATGTCGCTCTTTCAAGAGTAACCTCTAGAGAAAACATGTTTGTATTGTCTAATGACAAGAAAGCTGTGAACGTTGTATATAAAGACATTCTGTAATGTAATAATTATTGTAAAAATAAAATAAATAGACAAAAATGTAAAAAGTAAATAAGTAATGTAGGTATGAATTTAGATATTCCAAAGATAGCAGGAAATCTTCATGGTATAGGGAAAAGGGAATTGTTTTACTCCAAATTTAACGCGTGCGGGCCACGGGCAGTAATGAATAAATCAAAACTACTGGATCGATTTTAATCATTTTTTCAGTGAGTGACATAGGCTATATATGTTATACCCGTGCGAAGCCAGAGCGGGCCGCTATGTTTTTATATACAACGTTCACAGTTTTTCTGTAGTGTATTTAGCATCAGCATTGCATCCGTGCGAAGCCGGGGCGGGTCGCTAGTATACAATAAACCGTTTTTGGCATGGTATCTTTTTTTATTATCATATTCCACACCACAGATTGTGGTGTCATTTTATTCGTTATTTTTCGTTGTAAGTAATAATTAAAGTTACGATAACTAAAGAAACGAACTATAAACTAAAGAAAATTCACGATAACTAAATAATTAAAGGAACGCATGGGAAGGGGAGGATGTTCATAAACAACAACAAATATGTACTGAATTATTCAAATTATTCAAATCTGAATTATTCAAAATATTCAAAGTGCATCAAACTTAAGGCTGGTTTTCATGGCGCAGAAAGCTACATACTCTTGGGTACGCCTTAGTACTTAGTCGTTCATCCTTCCAAAATTTCTTATTTTCCTATCAGAGCGGAAGTAGTATCCTCTTCTGCAGTTTTCTAGTCACCACTATGAAGCACACGCTTAAAATATTGTTTAAAATATTTCAGCTCGTCTAGCTAAAGGCTTGGCACCGACTTCAAACCTATTAGTAAATAGCAAATATAAATAATAGGTAGTATATAATTAATATTAAATGTTTATTATTTTTTACTTTTTAGTTTCTTTTGAAGTGGGTTGTTTTAAATGTAGTTATATTTATTGATGATGAAATAGGGGAAATCATACTGACAACAGAACGGTGATTTGCACAGCTGCATATGTAAATGCAATTGATAGAACACAGTGTGAAGAACAGTTAGACACATTGGTGGCCATGCCGACTTGCTGGGCGAGCCAAGGACGAGTTCGATAATGGGCCGGTCAGCGGCAGCGGTGCGATAATAATTGGTCAGTACCTATACAGATGCAAATGTTTCTGTGTACTGTTATGTCTATAGAACCCAACGCATTGGTGTTTTTAGGTTTAATTTCCCTAACTTTAAGAGCAGTATTTAAGGTTTATAAGTCAGGAACATGTGGGATTTAATTCGTAAAAGTGATGCCATAAACGAAGATGCAGACACGAAATTTTGCGAAGGAAAAATATTAAAGCATTACTCCTGTTATTCCGTCAACGAACCACGAACGGATAAACATACAAGTGAACATTGAATAAATATGTTTCATTTACGCTTGTTGTCATCCACAAGTAGGCCTTTTAATCCTATTTGAAAAACGTCACACATCATAACTACACATCATTAGTCCCTCACAGCCTTCATTTAATGATGACATTCATTATCTTCTTTTATTAATAAATAACTTCGCAAATTGTTAAAACCTTACACTTATCATACAATACGGTCAGGTTGTAAGGTCACCAGCAGTCAGAATTACTTGCTTTGCTATTGCATTCACCACATGAAATGGGGTCGACTAACAGCTGTACGCTTAGCAACAAACTAAAGTAGGAAAACCCACAGGTTTCTAATACATTGACAACTTGAAACCGCATAAATTTTCTTCATTCGTATTAAATCCGCATGGCATCTCACGTATTAGCGAAGTGTTTACTTTGCCTCTCGATCTCGACCTCTCCAAATGCAGAAACGAGTCCGTTGCAATTCCGGACATGCCGAACATAGGCGCACTTTTACAACTGTATACATTACGGGATTACATTTACAGATGGTTTGTTAATTGGGTACGAAAGTTGCAATGTATGATACATCGTTCGTATGGTACCGTGAGAGCATGACGCACCGGAAGTCAACGCATGCCGCACAGCGAAGCCTACGAAAATAAAAAGCGATGGCGGTCAGAATGCGGCCCGCGTGATCGGACCCCATTGACTGCGGTACGTGAACTCTCGTGGCCGCTCAGTTCTTCGACCCTTCGTATGAGTAGTCTATGTTAGTAAACACTTCCCTGTCTGCGGTCGCTCTAAAATCATATTCCGTCTCGATATTAATAAATATTTGCGCAGATGTCGTTATAACAACCGCAATGTAACTTTCATGTGTAACAATAATAAAAACAGATAGATTGTATTAAATTATATCTATGTCAATTAATTGAGGTACTATAAGACGTATATTGCCTAAATGAATTAATGAATGTTATGAATGTCTCTCCTGACATCACCTTTAATCATTCATCTGAGTTGACTGTCGAAATGGTATGGCATTTTTTTTGAGAGAGACCGTAGATGAAATCAAATGAGTGGCGCTATTGATATACGCCTTCTCATTTAGTTTTAAAGTTGCATTGGCATTAAGTTCGGAAATTGTCCTTGACAGGGCGGTGTAAGAATACTTTGGCCTATTCCGTGCCGAGATACAGAGTGTCGGGATACGGTCTGTCTACGCACAGCTACATGCTGACCGCATAGGGTCAGCAGCGTAGTTGGTGGGAGAAGCTGTGCTCTGCGATCCCCAGCTCGCATGCCCCGAGTGGGGATTGCGGGCATAACCCCTCAGGGGAGTCCTGTGTCCAGTAGACTGCAGTACGCTGATCATGATAGCAAAAAACTACAGCGTACAGCTTTATAAAGGTGTCAGAATGAAGAGCGTAATAAATAAATAAATAATATCCTTGGGATATAGCTATACTTTTTTCTCTCGTATTTATCTATGTCATGGTTTATCTCTTAATATAATATTTATTTGCTAGGTACATATCTACTATTTTTGCATGGATTCGAAAATTTGTTGTAACAATGTCGTCTATGTCTAATTATGTCGTCTATAACTAATGCCTATTTACATAACCTATTACGTACAAGAAGCTTTTACGAAAAGTGGAATAATTGGAAAAGAAATTGTAATGCTTATTACATAGTATTATTATAATTATTTTTCATCATCATCTGTCCACTGTTGGACATAGGCCTCCCTTAAGAGGCGTAACCTGTCACGCTGGGCAGGCGGGTTGGGGATCACAGACTGCAGTATCTTGTACCACCTGCGTTGCTGTCCAGAGAGGGCCCGGGTAAAGTGCCTGTGCCGAGGCAGTCCTCGCGATGCCGAGACATGCTAGCGCCGCGTTCAGTCGCCTCTTTCGGCCGGCATATCTCGGCAAGGTGTTTTTTTCCGGCCCTTTTATCGTTCCACTTATTGGAACATGGCTCTCCTCTTAGAGTGAGAGGGTGTCGCGGAATGTATTCTCGCTCGACAACCCGACACGGACGTTAATATTTTTTGTTGTTTATTTTTTTAATACGTATAACATTTTTCATATGTATTTATGCTAAATAGAATGTAAGTTCGTGATTAATGTGTTTAATCCTGTGAGCTTTACAAATTTATATTCAAGTGCAGCCTTTCACAGGTCAGTTGAGCGCGCGTGGTGATTTTCTAAGATATTAATACAGATGTGTATATATATTATATGTATATAAATGTATATAAATATAAATACATTTACACATGTGGTTTCCTTGTATTTTTTTATAGAAAAAACGTAACATCACGTCTGTAACCTCTGAAGAGGAAGGAAGAGCAGTGTAATACATTCCCACGCTTCATCAATGTATTGCCACACACCGAGCACTTTCCAGACTTAAACACACTATGTACTATAAATTTCCATAAGAAAATTTAAGTAACAAAATCCAAAGGTACACGACCCGGAAATTGAATCTAAGACCTCTCGATCGGCCTTCGCGCTTGTGACCACTCGACCAACGGGGCAGTTACTTCTTATATGGTTCTGATAATGCATCCAACTACCCTGCTAGTTTAGTTAATAAGTTCAATAATACTACCTAAGAGAAATGGTCGTAATGATGCAGTAAGTTCTACCTTTGCGTACTACCGTGAACAAATAATTCGCACTGAGGTGTGTCTTTATTCTAATCTGCAATGTGTAAATAACGATTAAAAAAATAATTCCTATTCCAGGAATTTCTTAGGAATCAATTTTAGGACCCAATTAGTGTCAATTTTTTTTCAAACACATGAACAGAACACAAAAACAATTTAACTTGCATCATTGGAGTCAGATACGTGTTTATAAACTTGTATCGTCAGCAAAAACAACAATTACAATGAACGCGCCGAGAGTAGATTCAATAGTTTTTCCACTAGCGGTAGCGGTAAACAAACATGTGTTGTAGTAGGTGGACGGTGTAGACACAATACAGGTGTCTTTGAGATGCATTCGGGACGCAGGGTACGTGCGCCGCGTCTCGTGCGGAGAAAGCTACGTGAACTACGTGACGGGGAGCACGCCGCCGTTAAGGCATCGGACCCCATCAATCTTGCTTTTTTACTAATAATCGATAATCATTCCTCCCATCGAACGCGATGCGGGCGCACATTGACGCTGGATCGGAACGTCGAAAGTTCATTCCGTAATTCGCACGCACGCCCGCGTTCGCGAGCTACGCTTATAACCGCGTCTTAAACTGCATATAGATTTTTGTTGGCGGTTTTATCTTTACATACTCGTATATCTTGTTATTTTTTTTGAAATATAAGTTTTAAGTAACTATATTCTAAAAAGTCCCTTCCATAAAAAGTTTTTCACGCAGAATTATTTCTAAATATAATTAAGTAGGTACTCGTAAAGTTTAGCGAACATATGTAATATAACAGGGAGGTAAAAGATAATTAAAACATAATGTTAACTGTAATAAAGTTTGTGCTATCATAATTATAAACATATAATGTTTAACGTAGCGTGTTGGTAGTTCTGTACGTATAAGACTGGTATTAAAATATGCTATCAAAAATATAAAAACGTGCTTTCGTATTTCGAGTGATATAAGAATGGCAAAAGCCTTTAATTTAAAACAAAATTCATCAACGAATAATTAGCGTTTAATATTTTAGTGTTTAATAAATTTTCTAAAATTTAGACACCCTAGAAATATTAACGTCATGACGCTTGTGATGTGATTTTCTGATTATTATTCTAAGACTTTTAAATTAATTTTCGTACACGGTACTTGACAATTTTGTTTGAATGACAACGATAAGATTTTTCTACAGCAATACGATAGTTTAGTGTTATTTTTATCAGTAAGTTTATGGTGCTATTTTTATAAATAAGTTAGTACAGGGATCAATCCCAAAACGCGGCTAATTACCAATACATAGAAAAAAACATTCAAGATTTTATTCATAACGCATACCGCATAACGCATAGCGCAATCAACTGGAGCTCATACGTGAATTATCTGAGCCTGTACATATTCTAATACACACAAACATTTACTAGTAAAACATGATGTAAAAATATAAAAATACGACACATATTTTATATAATACATTATGTAACCGGACGAACATGACCTTAAGGTCCTAAATATCCATTGGTCGCGGATCGGTTCCGGCTTCGTGCTATGGTGCATTAGTCCAGTCCAGAGTCCACGGACGCGGTTGCCGGCATTATGCAAAGATGAGAGATACGCGCCTTACCGCTGCCAGATCGCAGCGATCTCTCTACGTTCATTATAATTGTAAATATGTATTTTTTTACTGATGTTGTTGGGTTAAGATTATCCATTGTACCGGTTAATACATGTCCATAATATGATGATGCCTATAAATATATTAATTAGGTTAAAAGCTTGGATAAAAACATATTTAACATTAAATTTGTTATTGTTAGAAGGTGATTCCGCTTTTTTTTACGAAATACTTAAGGATTTGAATTTAATACTTTGTTCAGTTGAAAATTATATTTTTATTAGTTGTTATATTCATATTTTTGTTTGTGTGCGTGTTATATGTAATGCTACTTATTTAGTTTCTAAATAATATAGGAAGGGCTGGAAATTTACACTATCAATACTCCTCATTAATTTATTATTGTTATTTTTATATCGACGCGTCGGGTCCCTTACGAAGTCTCCATTTACTTATTTATCTTTAAGGTCCACCAAGACAGAAAACACAGTAATTTTGCAGTAAAGGAATATTGCAAGTAGAACGTAAAATGCGTGTTCCTGCGATTGCAGATGAACCGGGCATGCCCAATTTTGTCAGATTATAATTTAATTTAGGTAACATAATAATGTACCTATATCCATAATATCATATAGTTATACAAGTATCATATAAAAAAAGTAACATCACGCCTGTAATCCCCGAAGAGGTAGGCAGAGGAATGTAGAATACTCCCACGTTTCACCAGTTACTTTTAAGTCCCATGATGGAATAGGTATTGAGCCTATTGCCATGCATCGGGCACATCTCCAGACTCCGAGTCACAACTCGAACATCTAAATTAGAAAAAATTTGTAGTTCCCGACCCGGGAATCGAACCCAGGACCTCCCGATTGGCAGTCACACTTGCAACCAACACGACCAACGAGTTAGTCAATAATAATACATAAGCAAAAGGGCATATATTATAATCATTAACAACTGGTATCAGTAACATTCTTTGCATGACCTACCTTAGCTGATCCTGTGATGGTATCCTGCCAACAGTTCTCAAATCGAGTGATGAATTTCTAGAGTGTGTTCGGTTAGCTGCCACATCCGTGGAGGATGCTGTGGAGTTCTTGCGAGAACAATTACTACCATTTCTCCCATTGCTGCCGCTAGGAAGTGATGTATTTACTGAAAGTAAAAATTAATAATACAGCATAATTTTATCAATAAAATTAATTACATGTAACAGTATCATTATAAAAAAATGAACCACACATGTACAGAATTAGTTTCTTAGGTGTATAGTTGTGATTATACACATTTGTTTGAGGTTGGGATTAAATGGACCAAGATATTTTGCTTTATAAGATGTGTTGGAATAATAGAATGGTTATTGAAGTTTGGGAATTGAGATTATGGTACTGTTATATTTGAAATAATATTTAAGTACTAGTAAACAGCTTACAGGGTGGTGGTAAATATCCATAAAATAATACATCTCCACATGAAGAATGATTCATTTCATCACATAATGCGAGTCTTCTGCTTAGCGGTGTTATACCAAAATAGTCGCATTCATGTCTAAGAGCTCTTATGTTAACATGGTTTAAATCTATGTCTCTGGTACGTAGGAAATTTAATATAAGGCCGAAAAGTTGTGGATCTCTGTCGATAAATATGGCTCCTGTTTCATCCCTAACTGTTGGGATCCGACCACTCAATAAGGCTGTGAAAAATGTGTCTGGAACCCATGTCAGGGTCTGCCAGGACGTGGCGAATCTGAAACAATGTAATTTTAAGTTCAACCAATTTATTTACATATAAATGAAAATATTTTATCTGGATAAGTGACGCTCTATTATTAAATGCAAACATTTTTAGTAAATATGATTTGATTATGAGCAATGATTCAATGAAGTTTTCGTTAAATGTAATCAAATTCAATAATTACCTTGTACCGCCTACGTTTAAATTTACAATTTCTTGGTAATTAGACATTAGGTTGTGTTAATTCAGGTTTTCTTTAAGTTTGGATAATGTTAAATATAGATATACAACTTATTTACACTTTCTAATGTAATATTGTAATTCATCGCGATATTTGAGACAAGCTTAGCCAATCAAATAAACGTCAAATACAGCTGTCGAAAAAAAGGCATAGTGTTGCACAGCAAAAAAACTTTACACGCTTGCAGTCGATTATTCGATTCAACAATTAAACTGATTTACCGGTTTATAATTAGCTTATCTCAGAGTGCACTTCAATTTTTTTTCTACACTGGCAACTTTCACTAAAGAGAGACGTGTCAGTCAGCTAAAAGTCAATCAATTTTAATAAAATTGTATTGTTGGAATTGATGTATGAGAAAGCTATATTTGTGTTTTGTTGGGTTTGTAAATAGATTTAACAATCAAAGAAATGCCGGCGGCCGCTGTGGCTAAACCGGCCACTGGCTATTCTAGGGTGTTATTTAAAAACACGGCCGGCTTCAGTACCCTGATCACGGTCACCGTTTTGTCCCTAGCTTGGCTGGCCGGTTTCGCATCCCGGCTATTCGCTGTTATACGTTTTGAAAGTATTATTCATGAATTTGACCCATGGTAAGTCAGGAATGAACGATTTCGCTTTGAAAATGGCTTAATATGTATACACCTTTTGGTTAAACCATAAAAACGTGTTGTCGTTTTATAGGTTCAACTACAGAGCTACAGCTTACATGGTGCAGCATGGGTTCTACAATTTCCTAAATTGGTTCGATGAGCGAGCGTGGTATCCGTTGGGGCGCATAGTGGGAGGGACAGTGTACCCTGGTCTCATGATCACATCGGGTACAATACATTGGATCCTGCATGCTCTCAACATACCTATACATATAAGAGATATATGTGTTTTCCTCGCTCCTGTATTCAGGTCGGTACATACAAAAAGTTCAGATAAACAATTTATGTGTATTAACACCCACACACTTCAGTTGTTAAGACAATGTAGATTAATTATTTGCTGTTAATGATATTGCAATGTTTATTTTTGGCAGAGAATAACTATACCCCTATACAGTGCAAGAACAATAATTTCAATATGTAACATTGTTATCATCTATATGAATAAATCTGTAACTGTTATCTTTATTGCATGGATTATTTATATAACAAGTAAATAATTATTGAAAACTCTGCTTTTCTTTTTAGTGGGTTGACAGCTATAGCAACATACTTGTTGACATCAGAGCTTTGGTCTAGAGGAGCTGGACTGTTTGCAGCGTGTTTCATTGCCATGGTGCCGGGGTACAGCAGCAGGTCCGTTGCTGGAAGTTACGACAATGAGGGCATTGCAATTTTTGCACTCCAGTTCACATACTATCTTTGGTTGAAGAGTGTCAAGAGTGGATCTGTGTTCTGGTCCATATGTACAGCTCTGTCATACTTTTACATGGTTTGTATTAAACATGTATCACAAATATAATGAAAATCTATCACATGTAGTATTATCATCATCATCATCAGCCTACCTAAGTCCACTGCTGGGCATAAGCACACCCTTAGGGATAATTTGTCTATAATCCCTCTGGGTTGAAGATCACAAGGCATGGCTTCTCATATAATTGAAAAATATAGGAATATACAGTCTTCATTTATGATTTTATATTGTCCGTTAAACATGTTTTTTTTTTGCTTTCCTTTTCTTGTCAACAACACTGGAAGTATGTTACTAAATATGGTATAAATATAGTATATATTGCATATCAAAAACAAAAATTATATTCCTATTAAATTACTACCTGTAGCAAATGTTCCTACGACACCAATGTACATAATAGGGATTATTTAAAATTGTCTTTTCTTTCTAGGTGTCAGCATGGGGTGGTTATGTGTTTATCATAAACCTGATCCCTTTGCATGTGTTTGTGCTCCTCATAATGGGAAGGTTTTCCCAAAGACTCTTTGTGAGTTACTCCATCTTCTACATTGTTGGTCTGCTCCTCTCCATGCAGATCCCATTTGTTGGCTTCCAACCGATTCGTACCAGTGAACACATGGCTGCATCAGGTATGTGACCTATGAGTTTAACTCTTCACTTTTTATATTATACAAATATTCATTACAAATGAAAATTTGGGCAATCTTATGTTAAGATATGTTTAAAACTTTAATAAAATGCCAATATTTAACACTACCTCGGGTAGAAAGGTATTAACACCATGTTGCTATCTTACTGGTGTTAATCATTATGTTCATATATTGTATTTCCTCTTAAATTAGCTACAAATATGTATCAACAAAATATATTAGCAATCATTTCTTTTTCTTCAAAAGGTTTGATTAGTTTGCCTTTATTTTAACATACATAGTTGATTTAAGATTTAATACTCGTTTGCTTTCGGAATTTATCTTAATAATAATTCATTGGAGTATGGAAATTATTATCATAATTTAATAGTTTCACTATGTTTATATGGTTCATATAGATAAATAAATAAATAAATATCTTGGGACATCTCCACACACGGCCATCTGATCTCAAACTAAGCGTCAAGAGAGCTTGTGCTATGGTAACCAGATGGCTGATAAACTACATATATACATGTAAATATATACTTAAATAGATTTTTTTTTCATTATTTTTCACACCCAGACAGAACGAATACATGTGCTCATCACACAAATATTTATTCTGGGTGGGTGGTCGAACCCCCGACCCCCGGCGCAACAGTCAGGTTCACTAACCATTGCACCAACGGGCCTGTCATAGAATCTAACTAGAACCTACATCTTACAGTAATCATCGTCATCAAAAATTTTATTGTACAACGCTTGGGTTGAGAACGGCTAAGGTTAACTTTGGCCAAGCTATAGTTTCTCACCCCTCAGAGAACATGATGGCAAAATCTGAGGTGTGCCGGTTTCCTTACGATGTTTTCTTTCGCCGTTACAGCAGATGGTATTTAATCCTTTAGTAACATTTTTTTGGCTGAAAATTGGCTGAATGCATAAAATATTTTCACTCCTACAGTTTTATCAGTCATAAAAATCTCTTTTCAATTGAATTTTTTACAATGTTCTCGCAATTATAGGGAAGCCCTAGGCAACTGAATTGAAAATTAAATCGAACTCAGCTGTAAAATGAGCATAAAGCCCCAGTGTGTGCACGGAGATTCGCTAAATAAGAGATAAAAAAAACTCTTTCATTTAGCGAACGAAATGAAATTTAAACAAAAACGTTTTTCCTTTTATTTTCAAAATTAATAATACCTAATCTATATTTGTGCTTCGTTCTTGATGTACCAACGATTTCAACAGTGAAATGGACGAAAGTAGTGGTGCTGGAGGACCCGGCTGGGAAGAAATTCTCACCTGGTTGGTGGAAGTGGGAGCCGAGAGTGAAGGTGACGGAGAAGGTTCGGAAGGTGAATCAGGACGTGGCACATCGCGTATCAACTGGTCTGCCAAAGTGTCCTCATCAGCAACTGCGTCCGCCACCACCGAAGAAACTCCACACGAACACAGAGTCAATACTCGCCTAGACATCGAAAAAGACGACATACAGGCCGTACTACCCATTTCTAAGGTGAGAACTTTCAAAATCAACTCCTTGACACCCTATAATTTCAAATGAATGACACCCAGAAGTCCCATGACAGTCTACTGAATAAACGATATTTTTATTTCGTTTCCTCCGACTAAAATTAATTTTGTTGCGATATTAAACCCGTAAACATAGCAATAAAAAAAAATTTGCTCAATTTATAGAGACATTAGTTGAGGCAATGATTCACCAAAAGGTTAAATAATATTCTTAGTAAATTAACGTTGCGAGAGAGCTCCTTTTATTGCCATTAAGGTATCTTTATCGAGTTTCAAGGAAAATTATCGGAGCGCGAGAATTGCGGACTACAAATTTCGGCGTAAAAGGAAATCTAATTAGGCTTGGAATAATTTTGATTTTACTAGTAGGTATAACGTTATTGTATTTTGACAAATGTCCCTAATATTTCAGTGCGGATATGTATTCTTGTAATAAATTTATTTAGATGAATATTATTTTGAATCTTAACACTAGATTTTCCATTTATTGGAACATTACTATCGACACCTGTAATATGTTAATTGACGGGAACATTTTAAAGTTTCCGTTAACAAAGCACACGTGTAAGTGATGCTTATTTAATTAATTGTGTAACTGTTTTAAATTGCGCAGTAATTAGTGTGTGGTCCGCTCAATAAATACACTCTAACGCACTAATCAAAGTAACAAATGCTTGTGGACTATGGAGCAGTTCATCTGCCATTATTGCGAAACCATTAGCCGCGAGCGCTCGGACGGACCGACGCCGACGGATGATGCCCATTGATGAATGTAGTGTATTAAGATAAACTCCTTCATAATAATACGCCGAAGTTCTCTACAGTCTGTTCACTTAATTAATGAAGTGGTACTAACTAACGGCTTACTCGAGTTATCACGGCTTAACGAGCGTAGTTCATCTTGTGCGGTCAATTACGAAGCGCTCATATGAATTTTATGTGCTGTTTTGCGAAGCTATTAGCCCTGGATGTAGTTTGAAGCTAATGAGATGAATTCCTTTTATAGCGACCAGGAACATTGTAAAAACCTATTAGTCTGTTACTTACATAAATTTTTATAATAATTTACAGTTTTGACATTGATCTTATTCATTTACATTAAACTGTCGACTCGGATAGGTATATACAAGAACTTTATCAATAATATAAATTATTAAGTTGTAAAGAATTCTATGAAAGTATAGTTTTTGGATGTAGCATTTGAGTCACACAAGAAGAAATGGTCTTGACTAAACTATTCAATATCGAGATTCTGTACCCTGGCTCGTGACCGCGCTGCGATCGATCGGCGACGGAGGACTTCATTGGAGTCGAGGCACGTTCGTTGATATAAATAGTCATTGACATAAAATTTCAGAATGCTTATTATTAATAAAAGGACCAAGATCTGTCGTATCAATCCTTTAATACAATCGATATCATAATATATGATCTCTTCCTATGTACCTACACATGTTTTCATTATTTATCCGATCTACGCCCAAACTGACGCCGCAATACATATTTTGTAGATTTTGAAATAATCCTTGACCATCAGGCTAATTGTTTTTCCAGTGTTAATAAATTGTTTCAGGTTTGATAATGTGACAGAATGGCAGTCATTTCACGTCGGCGCCGACCATGAACTACATATTATTATATTTTGATAAAAAAAACCAAGCATTAATAATTTCACCTTCAATTTCACCCGACATAAAAACTAAACACGTTATATTAATGTTACTTAAAACCAATTCTTTAGCAATTAAACATGTAGGTACCTACATCTATGTATTTCAAAGCTTTTAGTCAGCGCACAGCGATAGTGCAACCAATCAATTAATATAAAATATATTGCTTAAATTGTTTTCTAAATTGAATTTGTAAATGGTGAGATATCCTCAATTTATAAACAATCCTATTACTTCCTTACAGACATTATTATAGTGTCGGTATGATTCGTATTTGTTGTATTTAATTTTCTTTCTATTTTTCTACTTAGTTTAATTTTTATCGTGTTTAACTTTTCTTTTGCAAACATGCGACGTTTTAACGCATTCAATATTATGTACAGGTCGTTGGGGTACATATGTAGGGTGTGATAATGATGTAAAAAGTGATATTTTTACCTCCGCCCGGCACGTAACGTTGTTGAAGGGTTCGTGTAAGTGTAGCACAAGCGGGTCGAGGGACGAGGCCCTTGCATGAATAAAGCTTTACAGGGAAAGAAGGCGATGGGTAGGCAGCAATATGATGTATTGTGCGTGTGTGTAAACTTTCCTCACGGGGTAGATGGAATTAATGCCTAAATGTACTTAGACAAAGAACTAAGTATTTAAGTAGGTACTTGAGCAAGCGTCTACTTAAGTGTGTACTTACTTATGTAGGTTTCAATTCAGTAACTAAATGATAGCTACGAATTGAAACGGTCAGCTAACGAAAAGAGCTAAAAATATCACGAAGTCTTCTTTCCTATTATCCATAAAAATACAGTGGCAGAAAACACATAAAATAGCCGCATTATTTATTCGTGGAATTAAAGCTTGGCAATCTTGGGTAAAATTGATACAAAATCCTAAAGAAATGTAAGAGATGTAGATTTGCTATATCTACTGATAAAATATTCAAAATATAATTTATGTAGGTATCTAATGAGCCCTTATTTTCCTAGAACTGGGAAGTTCTCAACACAGCGGTGCTGACGGGGCGGCAGGTGTCCCAGGCAATGAAGGTGCTAATCGTGTCGCAGGCTGGTCAAGTCGCCGATGTCACTCTACAAAGCTCTTGCCACTCCGAAGACGAGAGCGTACTGAAAGTAAGACAAAATTTTATATTTATATATATTTACGTATTCGTGTACCATTTTGAAACTAAAATTTCGTTTACTTGAGTTATGTAACCCGATCTTTTCAAATTTGAAATGCGCTCACAACTTTATGTGAAGTCTTGGAGGTGTAATAATGTACGTTTTGAACGAAAGTCAATGTTACATAAATAAGTCCTGTTGGTATACAGTAATAGATTAAAGCGTCTTATATTTCAAACAGACTAGACTTAAGTCGTCTAATCTAACAGCGAGTAGGCAGGCAAGTGTTTCTTACGCCTTCGCTTTTAATCCTTGTCTGAATAGGGTGCGTATGAAATAGCAATTAGACCTCGGCAGTCTACAGTACTTGTCAAATGGCAGTCGAGTCTTAGATTAACCATAAGGCTTACTTCAACCAGTGTGAAATAGACAATATTCTGAGTTTCTACAATTCAGTGCACATTACAAAAGTGTTTTCTATTAAATCCCATTACGTGTATCATACATATGTATATCTAGCGTGTTGTCAAGCCCTAATTGTGTCAGTGGAGAAGAATGTCGAATGAAAGATCTGTTTATATCATGGCGACCAACCGCTACCACCCCCACAATAGCAATATTTATGACTTCCCGCGTCCTACGCTGTACGACACTAGACGCACTTGGGTACATTAGCCTGTTGCATGGCCCGTTGAGACCGGTCGATCGAGGGCCACTTGTATAGTACTTCGCACATCATTAGCTGCAACATAACTTATAATGGTCTGAAACTATTAAAAGAAGAAGTGAATTTCGATTGCCTTTTATTAGAGGAAACTGTTACTGAGAATAAAATCATGCCATCGTATATATATAGGTACCTACATTAGTGAAAATAAACGGTGGATCGATGACCTTTAGAAGGTAGGTGGTAGCGAGTTTTATTCTACATAAGACGCAGTAGGTATATTGTGGTACACCTTGAAAAGGCCTTAATCTACTGTGGGATCATAGTGACTGATGTTATGACGTTGTTGTTGACATAGGAACATTTGTTTTTATACTTGTGACGTTAATAGTCCTAATTAATTTAACGCTTAGAGGAGATCTGTGATATATTCTAGTATATTCTACTAGCGGATTTTCATTATTAATAGATAACCGCTGAGACGGATGTGTTAATATTTCGGTTCCGTATGTAGTGATTACAAAGGGGCTAAAGCATTATGTGGAAAATCACATTTTATGACTATATTTCTTAGAAGCTGGTTACTATATTGTTTGATACGACTTCTCGAATGCACCATTTTTTAATGTGATCCCGTATAGAGGTGCAAAAGGCTGAATGCTAATCTCACAAAATCTCCAAATCACCCTCCATAGGGGTACGATTGACTATTAAAGTTTGTAACTATTAAAAATGTATGCAAGTAAAGCCATCTCAAAGTCTACCCTAATCCTACATTTTAAATGAAATACTCCCAAGACCGGCATGATTATGCATTATTAAGCTTCGCAACAATCAAAAAATTCCCGAGAGGAATGCTAAAGTAACCTTTTTGGTCAGCATTACATTACGAAGCGGACGTCGCTTGTAAATTACTAATTAAAACTAGTTTACATAAAAATAAGGAAAGCCACTTACTACGAATTGAGTCTAATTCATAAACATTAGGTCTGTTTGGGAATAATCAACTTAATTAGAAATAAAGGATCATTGTTTAATTTTGTTTTGCAGGTCTTTAAATGTTAAATACTTATTTTGTGCCTTAGAATTTATATAAATTGTTTACTTGAAATTCTTTTACAGTACAGTCGGGTACTGTGAATTAATTTAACAGATTTTTTTTTAAATTAAAACTCTTTTAAATTTGGAATAATTCGAAGAGAAACTGTTTCATTTATCTCTCTTGTCTAGAATGTAACTGACGCTGTTTGTTTAGGTATCATCGTCGTGCAGTTCGGTGTACGTGGACGGATCAGAAATCCGTGGCTCGTCGAACGCGTCCGTGATCGTCAAGTATGGAACATACACGGGTCTGGCGCGCTTCACCGTGTGGATGCCGGAATACCCGCTCGAAATCGACGTCGACGACAGCCGCCTCTCGCAAATCAAAGGTAAACAACGCTTAATGCACCTACTGATACGTCCGGAATATTTCTAAGAAATATAAACATGAGAATTCAGTTTCATGTTTTTATTTTTATTTTGGTAATATTTATCAAGCATACGAATATATACATATATGTATACGTCATCACTGGAATCATCTACCTATGAGTTGAAAAAAGTTCATAGTAATTTTTTTTCTCTATTCTATTGTTTTTAGAAGAGGTTGGTAAATAGGAAACCTTTTGTCAAGTTGTATTCGAAGCATTAAAAGCATTTCGAACAACTTTTAATAAGGAAAATTGTGATTGGAAAATGAGATCGTAATATTACGTAAGTAAAATAACTATTAAACAAAATACTATATAAACAAAAGAGGTAGGCAGAGGAGTGTAGTACACTCGCACGTTTCACCGGTTACGTTTACGCCCCACTATGGAATAGGTGGTGAGCCTATTGCCATAGACCGGGCACATATCGAGACCCCGAGCCACTACTAGAACATCTA
>DWFO01001082.1:0-16989 GCA_018246595.1 Mimoniades nurscia nurscia | reverse complement strand
CATGAAATATAAGTACAGTTTCTGTCCGCACTTGGCACATTTACAACGGAAAGCTGAATTACAGATTTGACAAACACAATGGATTTGTCCCGTAGGTCCGTTGTAGAGCAGTTGACAACTAATTTATAAAATAAATAATTTCCTTGCAAGAATAATCATTGTTCTTGGTTTTATTTTGTGTGTGCTAGATCCTAATTTTAATTAGAGATAAGATTCTACAATACTAATAATAGTTGAACCAGTGAAGCAAATGGTATAATTAAGATACTTTTCAATTACTCAAAATGAAGCGTACATTTTAATCTCGGATCATAATTGCTGTTTGGCGTCAATCATTTTGAATCTTACAGACTTGCTCTGTAATCATTGTTCAGGACCGGTAAATAGGTACAAAAAGTTGAGATGGGGGAAAGTGAAAACAAAAGTTTCATGGGTAATTTGACCAGAAAATCTGTTGTCGGCGATTTCATTTCATTTTGTCATTACTTTTGAAATTTTATTTTGTAATTATTTTGCAAGAAGATATTTAGAAAGGCTTCACGTTTTTGTTTAAATTGCACGGTACAGCTTTATATTTTTGCCTTTTTAAAAGGTTGCTTTTTCCTGTTTTATGTCTAACAAACACAAAAGTTACTTCTTTGCCAAATCATATATAACAAGTAAGTGCAAATAGTGATGTCACGTTACTTTCATGTGTCATTCTTATAAGTACATTGCAACATCAACTGTCATATTAATAAACAGGATATGGAACGTTTTATTCCAAACGAAAAAAAATTACGCGAAATACGGGACGAGAACTAAGAGTACCGGTTTTATTTCAATAGCACTCACAGCGTGTCAGTCATTTCAGTGCGCATCATGCTGACACAATATTCATGCAGTACGTGGAAAAGATGTGTGGACTTCAATATTACGAGCGTATTGTTACAAAGACTTTTTTACGAGCGATGTCGAGGAGTATGGTTTCACAGGATCATTGTACTACGGTGTTTTCAATGTGAACATGTAAAACGAGAATGACGTTTTTACAAAATGCAAAATCAACTGCAACATATTATTAAAATTAACATAGCAGACGTTCAACTTCAGCAGTTCGACAACAGTACAGCCTAAGTTGTTCTTTGTAACTAGCAAATCTAAATAAAAAAATCTAACAGTGCCCGACCCCAATTTGAACCCAGGACCTCCCGATCGGCAGTAGCGCTTGGAACCAACACGACCAACAAGGCAGTCAAATTTTGTAAACAATAAATATATTATTAAAATGGTTACATTCCATGTCCTGTTTATTATGATATTATCACGCCAGGAACCCTAGGGAGTAGGCAGAAATCACCGGGTGCCAAACATCTCTATTTCACTATATTTATAGAAACCCAACACAGAAATTTAATAACTATTTTTTAACGATGCGCCTAAATAGAATCGTTTCAGTCATCGAAAATCCTAACTTATTAATCTAGTATTATATAGGGTCGGTACAGGTCGAAATGACCGTACTCAGAATAGTTCATCGAGGGGAATTGATCGGATTAAGTCGGGTACAATTTATTGACCAGCCTAAATCTTTGCCATAACGTACATATTCACTACAATCTCTTTCATTCGCTCAAAGATTATTGGAACCTATACGAACTTTCGCTTCCCATCATTGCATAACTCACTTTAACGGTCTGCTGTTGATCCAATTTTACTTGTTCAGTACAATTTATTTGTGGAGTTTTATCTAGTCAGTTATTCAATATATTCGGGTGAAACAAGATATGGATAGTAAGCCGCTATTTCAAATGTTTAAGCCACCGTAAACATGCTTTCACATTATTAGGTTTGTTGTACAGTTGGACTGAGTTACAGATCACAGTAGGAATTTGAACAAACTACAGAAAAGTACAGAGAAACTAACATAACATTTTCCTATATTTTTTAACCTGTGGATTGTTCTAGCATTAGTTTGACACTAGTTTGGTGAAGTAAACTAAAAACAGAAAGCTAATCAAAAAGTTCGTGTAAACTTTATAACTTCATCTGGATTCTTAGTCGTACAAAGTTACCACCACCGTCCTCGATATAAACTTAATCTATTTTCTGCGTTTTCCTTGTTTCGACATCAAAGGACACAGTTCCAAGATTCCATTTTCGTTTCATTGTTTAATTCGGTTTTATCTAATTTAGTTTAGTAGCAGGTCATGACCCCTGGCCCTCATGGGATGCTTTTATAGTCTCGAACATATGCCTCCTAACCGGCCCTGATTTATTGTGTACCTTTGACTTCGTTTCATGCGTGACGGATGCCAATCAGCCCTGTTTGTTACAAAGCTCTGTTATATGAAATTGGAAATTATGTTTATTGTTGTGGTCAATAGAATAGTATAGCCATGGATGACAGATAATATTTTATGCGCTCTTTTATATTGATTATTTCCATATATGGAATGGATATAGAAACATTTCACAAAAGTGCATAGTTGAATTAATATTTTAATTTACACGTGATAACCAATATGGTTTGTTAAATTGAAAGATATGAATTTAGAAGTGAATGAGATACTAGAAAAAATCAATGAGTAATTGAAATTAAGTGATACTACACTCCTAACACATGCTACGCGTCAAGTTCTGACATTGAATAATTCAAGTATCAAGACGAGTACAACAATCTTTATTACTTGCTTGAAGATATTTAACGAGACTGTGGGAGGGCCACCAACTGCTAACGCGATGGTTAATCAGAGACAAACAAGCAGTCTTTCATGATACCGCTAAGTACTAGCATCAAATCCGTAAACATTACGCAGTAATCAAATCAATCCTCGGCATGATTCTATAAGAGCAAGGAAAAAGTGTCAGTAGCAGAGGCGTCAGTTCAAAATTCCTCTTCCTTACGTTTTACAATATTTTATTTTTTATTGTATCTATCTTAGGGAATATAATATTTTTAATTAGATCGAATTAATAAATAAATTATGAATTTTATTCAACCTCAATTGTACGTAAGTACCTTGTACGTAGCACTTTTTTATTTGCATCATTTTGTTGTTTCGTACTCAATGGAATCTCTGTAACGTAATCATAATCTGTGATTCGGGTGCAGCGTTCGTGCGACCGTGACTCATCTGTCAAGTGCACGCGGGTGCGTACGGAATTAGACGAGATAACGTCGAATGTTCCTGTGGGCTATTTCTGTGCATGCGCTTTTCGATTGAGGTTCTTTGAGTTTTGCAAGTGTTGTTAATATAATATACGATGCCTGTAAGTAAATTATAAGATTTAATCCTTAAAATTCATTCACACTCTCGGCCGATCAGATGTTTGAATTCTGAGTGATAAATGATTATTATTAGAAATTATCTATTCGGAGTCTAGTTTTCTATTCAGTAATGCGAATGTTGACCATGACTCCGTAAGCACAGATATTCTAACTTAAACTCCCCCTTACACCCCACCCTCCTGTTGGAGCAGTGTGAGTATTAAAGATTTATTACTTAAAACTGTTTTATTTTTGCATTTGTATAATCATTTAAAGTTATAAGAAATATATACCTTTGTAGCTATTGACATTCGATACAAATTTAGAAATGTACGGCGGGTACCAGCGAACCGCATTACATTTGGCCATTAGAATTCAAAGAAATCGTTTCTCTCGTTAGTTAAAATAAACCTCTCTTCATTGTTACAATAACTTCCTTAGCAACCAACAATTCGGATGATACCCCAAACTCCTGCAACGCTCGAATCGAAACATAACGATAGTAAACAAGACTAAAATTTATGCAAAACTTGCTAAAGTTTATGCTAATACCTTACTTCGAATCCGAGTTTGAGAAATCAACAATTCTTCAGTTCACCAAAAGGCCGGATTTCAGTTAAGTTCATTCGTTCATCGGGCGTTCCAAAAATTATTATTACAGATGACTTACCACTTCGCCACTCGGTGTTCGTCGATGGGAGCATTTTCTAAATATGGATACCAACGGAGTGTTCGGATTTGACGAATTTGCACGGCACGACGAATATTTCAATGAAACATATACTGAATTAAACCATGGAGAATACAGATACGTTTGTATCAAAGATGAATCACGGAGATGTTTTGAAAACGCATGAGGACATAAGAATTAGTCCGATTTAAAGAAAGCATTTATTACACAGATGGTAAGGATATTGCTATTATACATATGTGCATACTGTTAAGTATACATTGATAATGTATTTACAAATATTGTATATAGGAACATGATATCGAATGGGAAGTACTGTACTCATGAGTAGTATCGAAAAAAAAAATACAGTACTCGTATAAGTGCAACCACTTCCAACCACTGCACTAACGAGGCATTCTACAGTTCATCATCATCACCACCAGGCCTATTTCCGTCCACTGCTGTACATAAGCCTCTCCAATAACACGCCACTGAGCTAGATCTTGAGTGGTTTGCGTACAACCGCAGCCAGCCACTGCGTATATCGTCACTCCACCTAAGTGCCGGGCATCCTACAGTCAGCGGTTAAAAACAAAAATAAGAAAAAGTACTCACTGCCAAATTACAAAAAAAATTATGCGTGAAAAATTGCATACAATTATGTTTATACATTTATTTCAAAAGCTACAAAATTTATTTCTAAGATTCATTCGACAGATTTTGGCGTAACGCGGCTCGAGTGTAACTTTTCATACATACTTTTATCTGGACTGTTTAAAACATTTCTCCAGTTGCGTTTGGATTTTTGTATATCAAGCCGCCGCTAATCATAATACGCATCACATACACCGCTAATTACATGGCCACATTGGTCATATGGTTTAATATCCATGAATGTCCGGAAAGCGCCTTTCGTTCAAACGTTATATAAACATTTCATTACACTGACATTTATTATTGCTCATTTTTGAGACATCGTTCGCAATGAATTAAGAATTAATAGGACCAAAAACACGCATTATTTAACAGTATTAAGTGGTCGGTAGGACGTGCGTACACGAATAGACTAGGATGAAACTAAAAAAGTTTTCTATGTAATTTTTTTCATTGTTGTAACATGGGTCTTTGCAAGTGCGACTGCCGAACGGGGCAAGTCCTGGGTTCGATTCCCGGGTCGGGAATCTACAAAATTTTTCCAACTTAGGTTTTCCAGTAATGACTCGGAGTCTGGATATGTGCCCGGTGCAAGGCGATAGGCTCACCGCCGTCTCCATATTCGGACGTACACGTAACTGGTGAAACGTGGGAGTGTTCCACTTTCCTCTGCGTATCTCTTCCGGAATTAGAAGCGTGATGTTACGTTTCAATACAGCCGAGAACTTTTAACATCGCACTGCCTAAACTCTAATTCGCTCAATCACATCGTTAAATCCATATCAGTTCCAGTAATAAACATATTAACATACTACACAATGAATCATAAGAACACGTCAGAACTTGCAAGTGTAGAACACGTGTTATCACTCGGAACAGATTTTAAATTATCGCACTCCATGTAATGGATTTTTTATTCAGACTCTTTGTTGGTTCACGCGTGATAAAATATAAATGAAAGGAGGTCGAATCAATAAATCATTAACAATAAACCATTGTTTACATTGAATTGCAACTGTTCTTTTTTTTTTGATCTGAATGATACAATTGATTTGATTTTAATGACGTTCGAATCTCACCTTTTATCTTTATAGGTATAATTTGTTAATGGAATTGATGTTAATGGAATAATAATGTTAATTATATTTCGAGCGTGAAAAGTGACCATTTTCGGGTGAGGCCAGTCTTCAGCGATGGACGTTAGTTGGCTCAAATGATGTTGACTATATTGAATTTTTTTATACTAGGAAGCTCGCAATGTAATATATATATTTAATTATTAGGTATATAATATAAATATACTCAAATATTCCAGATTTAAAATTTCAACCTTAGGTTATATCGATGCTATATTCTATTTAAAAAGATTATTAATAAATCTTAGGTTATACTTTATATAACCTAAGACTTTGTTGAATAGGTCCTAACCGTTACACATTAGTTAATTAAATTAACCGGCTAGAAATAAGACAAAGTCGTCTTCCTCCAGTATTGAACCAAAGTCCCCCTAATATGAAATATAGGTGGTTGATTGTGCAACAAACTTTGATATTTAATGATCGTAACGATTTCACAGCTATAAAAGATCTTTTATGTCTATTTTAAACGCTCACTATTCCATTTTATTATATTTATTACTTCCGCTTATTGTTTTTTGTTTGAATGTTTTTATAATGGTCTCCCCTTTTTTAGCGTTTAGCAGTCAACTTGTTAAGTTTCAGAATACGTACCAATCGAGTTACCGTATATTCTTAACATACATTTAGGTAGATTAGTAGAGTGTGCCATTGGGCGTTGACTCTACGTTTGTTACCTAGTTTTAGATTAACGATAAAGAACGTAACATCACACCTGTATTCCCCGAAAAGGTAGGCATAGGAGTGTACTATACACTGCCACATAAATTTAACTTTCTGGGTAAAGTTTAATTTGAAGATTCCGCAACTGTAATACTACGTTTAAAGTTTAAAGCATTTACTTAAACTTTGTTCTATTATTACATTTAAATAACCACATTAAAATGCATCCATCCAAGCAACATTGATACGAAGCGGATCATATCTATGAAGTAAAAGTAACGTAAACAATTTTTTCACTTTTAGAGCAAAGATGAAAAAGAAATCGTAAATGCAGGCCCGAATAAGAGTAGGTACGTTTTATAAGAACCATCTAGAAATATGTCTAGAAGTATAAGTCTTTCACGACAGTTTCTCTCTGCCCACTCAGAGAGGCAATAGGCGATATCATGTATTTAGATAATTATTAGTAAAATTTGTACAATAAAGTCATGGAAACCAAAATAAGTATATACAGAGCACCTACTCGATGATAAATTTAACAATTCCCACTAATTAATAAAGAACCAAGAATGATCAAATCTTAATGAATCCGACCGAAATCTATCTCGTCATCTTCCAAATGAAATCATTGTGAATTATACATCAGTTTTACAAATGAGATTAGAGTGAGCCCCAATTATATTAAATCGAAAGCAGTCTAAGGATTATTTGAAACTTTACAGCGTCTTTTAACAGTTTAAGATTAACATGTGAATGGCGACTAATGAAACATTTAAATATATATATCGATGTATATCGCGAAATTAAGTATGTGTTGTCATCTATAATAATTATTTTACATAACAAACGATGGAAGCCAAATAAAATTCGTATCTGTAATTATACAACTACTTTAAGTAGCAGGGTAACTGATAAAGACAAATGTCAGTTCAAAGCCAACACTTTGAATCAATTACCTATGTGTACAAAGCAAGCGTAAAATTGTGTTGCCTATAACGTGGTCCAAATGCAGTCAAAAAAATATAGATGATACGTGCGAGATTAGAACTGACTTACATATCGATGAATCTGCTTACATAACAAATACTACGATCGAATCGCAAGTGATAAAGTGCATTAAAAAATTAATCTGTTGATGAGCAAAATTAACGGGCGTTTAACAACAAAAGCGTTAATTGTAACTCTCGTGACGTTAATACGAATGTGTGGAATACACAATTGGTCGTTTTTTGTTCAGTTTTTGTTCTCAAAGAAAGCCGTACGATGGTGACGGTGAGTCTTTCTGCATTACCCTAATTAATTTAATGTTTCGTGTCGTATCTGTTTAGACGGTGTTCATTAAAATTCAAATTTTCATTATTTAGAGTCGGTGTAGAATCTTCGTAGAGTGTAAATCGACTTTTTAACCGACTTCAAAAAGGAGGAGGTACTCAATTCGTTTGTATTTTTTTTATGCATTACCCGTTGCGAAATTTCGATCTAGGTCATATTAAACCAGAGTTTAATAAATAGTCATATTAAACCACAAGAGATTCCAATCAGCTTATACCGAATATAAGTTAGAATATCAACAATTTATTTTAAATTGGATTACCTTCCATAACTTGCAATTATCGCTTAAAATCAAGACATATGAGATAGAAGCAGAAGAGCCACATAATAACCAAAATTTAACATATCCCTATTACTTTGTATAAAAGCCTGTTCAAAAAAATAGACCAAACTACAACCCAAGGCGATCGCAGCAATTACCCATTGGAGTGTGAAATAGCCTGGGGCCGGCTCCCATTTATCGCCACCTAATCGACATAAACTTGTTACTCTTCAAATACTTGATATCAATTTACTAAAGCTGTAGTACAAATTTCCATTTTGTTACAATTCTGTAAGACTGAACAGACTGTCTCAGCTGCTAAGAAGTTTGTTTCACCATCATCATCGATATAGACAATAATAGATATCATTGTCAGTCATAATCACCTCTATCATAACCCTATCATCCTACACTTTTAGACAGGGATGTCTTGTAAAAGTGACTTCTTCTTAATAACAGTGCCTAGTACCACAAACATACGACAACAACGAAGAACTAAATATGAATATATCCGCACGAACAACGACGACTCCGGGTGGACGAGTCGGCAGTCCCCCGAGCCTGCGGTCGCAGTGGCTTCACAGGGCTTGCGTAAGGTGACACTTGATGCTTTTAACACGGCACGATCTCAAAATATTGCACCATACCAGCCATTTAATATCGCAGCGATAAAATAAAATGAAAAAATAAAATGAAACCAGGATCGATAAATGTTATCTAGAGTAGTTTTTTTTTTTCTATCGGAAATTCACTGAGATAGGTGAGATTATTTATGGCAACGGTTAACATTTAGCTAGTAGTGTCGTCTACGGTCTACGTCAACTTATAAATGTCTTCAATACATACATATGCACACAAAGGTAAAGGAAACTCGCAAGGAAACTAGCAATAATATTTTCCATAAATTTGACTAAGGCGCATAGAATTGTCTATAATATTCTTGAACTCACTCAGTGTGGTAGTCTATTTTCTTAAAAAAATCTGATTCAGAGAGCTGAGGCCTGTCCAAAAATGGGGTAATGAAGATTGTCAGCTGATGATATAATTATGCATACATCAATATACGAATAACGAATATATGAATAACGCTGCAAAATAATAAAAATTGTTACACATATGCACCTGATCACGCGAGAGTCGATGTCACACGTTCATAGAAGCAAAAGCAGTAATAAGAATCAATTGCTTTAGGCATTCTGAAAATTTTATTGAATCCGCCTGCACGATTAGCTGCGTATAAATGGTGGGAATACGTTACAAACAAAACTATGTTTAAATATAATAGTTGTATTAAGTTCTGTATGGGTTTAGTGCAATGTGTTATACATATGTGATATCGTCGTCACATTTCAATAAGTTCTGTGAATACAAAAACGAATGATAATGTCATGCAGTTCGGTTTTTATTGCGTGATCTATCCTATTTTGTGATACAATTTACGCTCCGATGAACGTGGCTGATTAATTTTAATTAGGAATTAATTATGATTAACTAGTAGCTACCACGCTAATTGGTTCATGGGCGGTCCCAGGTAATCTTCCATCCAATTCTGAACGAAAAAAAAATAAACTTGCCAACCATTACTAGTAATTCCTACTAGAAAATCTTAGAAAATCCATTAGTACCCGACCTGGGATTTGACCTCAGGACTTCGAGATCAGTAGCTTCCAACCACTCGACAAAAATTTCCCTATTAACAATCATTCCTGTATAAATTTTATGCGAGGGTGCGTTCACACACCGACGGGTCCACATCCCGAACGCACTCTTGCCGCCCTACTTGTCCTTTAAATATACATATATTAGATCTTACGACGTGTTATTAAATCTTAAATTACACCCCTTCGTTTATGTCGCGCCCGCCCCGCGCACGAGTTTCGCGCCCCCCGTATCGTACGCGCTCACAGCGGCCCGGTACCGTGATTGCTTTCTCTCGCGCCTTGCGCTCGCGCTTCGGTCACTAGTGTACTGAACGTGTAGAACGCCACGTGTACATTTATTTCTAAACATGGATTTTGTAAAAAAAGTCATTTATCTCTGCGATGAAAGTGTATATTTCTTTTGTTCTTTCCATTTTAAAGAACAGACTGAGAACAACTCTAGCTGAAAGGCCATTGTTAAGTGCGACTAAATACCGGTGCAACGCAATGAGAAATCGCGTTATGTGAACAAGGCCTAACAAACAAAACTATTCAACTCTATTTGAACTAGGTACTCTTATCTCTTTTGAGTGGATAAATATTAACATACTCTGTATATTTTAGTACATGCACTCTATAATTCGGAGCCTTTAATAATGAAATATTATGCAAACATGGTTGTAACCCGTCAAATAGGTACTAAGCGATTCAAATTTGAGTATAATATTTTAGTATAGTACACCAGCGTTCAGTTCATCGACTGCAGGACTCTTAAAGACGGCATTAGATTTCATTAAACCTTTACTAAATATGTAGCACAAATTCATAAATAGAGAAATTAAAGTACTCTTGGACTAGATAGATCATTTGTGAGTTTTGTTCTAAAATGTAACCATACCTATTGCATTGTCACTATCAGATCGTTGGCTGTGAAAGCACATTAATGTGTTAGAGGGCTTACCTTATCTAAGGTATTAAGTGTATTTTCCATGCACACGCTGATAAGTTAAAACCAAAAGCCAGTGGCCCCGATCTTAGCGCCGTTTCGTAATGAGCACTTGCTGGGTCGGAAAAATGATGTGGCAGTAAATTTTTGCCACTTGGTAATTTTGCGGTGAAAATATATGTTGACAAGCGCTCAGCTGGTTGTTACTTATTCGACGGACGTTTCGACCTTTTCAAACTTTTCGGCACTTCGGGTAACAAGTAGGTATTGTTTTAACAAATACGCTCAATGTATACTTTAAAAGTTACACAAGTTTTTCACAGTAGATATGTAACTAATAACGTTACTTCCAACTTGAGGTTCCAATTGGTGGTGTTCTTTCCAACTTGTTGTAAGTTGTAAGTTGTAGTAAGTTGTTGTAAGTTGTAAGCCTCATGTAACTATTCCTAGAGCGAAGGACACTTCCAAAAAACCAGCTATATAACCCTATAATTTAACCATCTCTTTATGACTGAGGACAAAATTTGTAAACCTCAATATTCTCCTATCAGCTGAAAATCTGAAAGTTTATGTAATTAATAAAACGTCACAGAAACAGATCCCAGCAGTAGTAGAGTTTGCTCCTACATAAATAATTTCCTTAAACTCTTCGAAGCACTCCGCTGACACGGCAATACAACTTTGCTAATTATAAAAGACGGCTGCTAGCTTAATCCCCATTATTTATACACAATTTATGAAACCAAATACACCTTAATACGTACAAAGACGATAACTGCAAAAGTAAATAAAAACTTCCACAGAAGTTCTAGAATTTAATTCGTTCACAGAACTATGAAACCGTTTACCGTTTGTCTGCTGACCATAGACTACATAGATATCATTATGTGACAAAAGATTGTACAAGATGCTTCGCTGTTATATCGTTTTATTTTGAAAATGTTAAAAACTTTAAGCAGTATTTAAAAACTCTTGTATAATCGTTTAAGAAGTCCACAACAGTAGGTACCTATTCTAAGTCCTGAATCAACGGATCGATCCATACAGCAGCTTTAGGAAAACTACCGGTGGGCATGCATCAGACTTATGTCATCATGAAATCCAGTCTTCCTCAAATAGTGAATGCGGCGGTCCAGTATGCCCCTACCGCTAATCCTTCTAGAGAGGAGATGGATAGCAGTAATTTCTAGCGGAACAGGAATTACACTAGAAAATAGGGCATGATCATGGCAAAACTCGTTAACAGTCAACAAAAATCCCGAATCAAAGGATGGGTAAACTAAAATATAAATTACCAATTAGGTGAAATCTATTATTACAATATTGACATACATATGTAAATATAATTAAAGAAAAATATTTGTATTGGACCAAATACCGCGGAACTTCTTGACAAGATCTTCAGATATATTATCTAAAAAAAACTACGTAGATAATATACAATAAAGGTAATTAGTTGATATGCATAACGTTTGATACGATATACATAATGATAACACCAATAACATTGCACATCGACCTGCAATCAATATACACGATGCAATCTATTCAACATCCTATTAAACGACAATTCACACACGAGAGACACGAAAAATCGAATGTTAACACGACAATACCATCTAACGTCGAACAATTGAATAACCGATGATGCAACAGTCATTTACCACGGTTGTGCTATTGTTATCAAAGTTATCCAATTACAAATGAGCCGCGACACACGAACAGAACGCACCGAAGCGCTTGGGGCGTGCGTGTCTTATCGCATTGGTTACGAAGAACACCTGCGCCAGTGGAAGCGGATCCCTCCCGCCTCCCACATGCGAGCGTGCGTTTAAATGGCTCGGAACGCATTTGAAGGTTCATTCGTGAATGGCCGGGTAACACCGTTGCAGCACTTGGCCTCCTTCGCAGAAACAAGCAAGCCAGGGTAACATTATCAAGATCTTACAGATTCTATTCCATTGTGAGCGATGAACTCACCCACGACGTTAATTGTGTTGTTTATTTCGATAAAACAGTTAGTGGGTGTCCGCTAAAAATTGGACTTTCGCAGTTTCCGGTTGTTAATTATGATTTGCTTTTTTTGTATTCCGCCGTATTTGAATATAAAGGAGGTAAAGGGTTCAGTTTACAAGACAGTAGTAATACATAAATGGTATGGCGCTAGGTAATTGAAAATATTATCATTAAGATAATAGTTAACAAACTTTAATTAACTAATGTTACTATTATATTATTAAACATATAAAGCAGCCTTTCGTTTAGCTACACATTGTTTTCAAACGATTTTGATTTTCAAAACAATGTGCAATATTGTCTATATAGCAGTCATAACGCTTTTGCCATTTCACTATTGGAAAATGACTTCCTCCCATTCTCTACAAAATTAAAGCGACCACGAAGATCAAGTGCAAATCGGCATAAGTCACACGTCTTAAACAAAATTATGGAGAACGATAATCTATGATGGTAATCTAATGTAATTACACTTTATCACTGTACCCAATCATATTTAATGTTAAACTTCACATAAGTTTTTAAAAATAGGTGTATGCCAGTATTTGAAACCCAAACCTCATTTACAGAAAAACGGAATTCTAAACAGGCTTACGCGTTAGTTTTTCAACTGCACTAAACATTTGTCATTTAACAGTAGAAAGTATATTAGGAAGGAAAGTATAGTGCCTCGTTAATCATGTTGGTTGCAAGCGAGTCGCGCCACCACCTATTCCATACTGGGACGTAAACGCTACTCCTGAAACGTGATAGTATACCACTCACCTCTGTCTACCGCTTCGGGGATTACAGGCGTGATGTTACGTAAGTATAGTACGAATATAACTCACTGAAACGACAGCTAAAAAACACACTGGAAGTGCAACAATAAAGGACCTCACACGTTAAAAAACAAACCGAAACACACGTGACGCAAAAGGACGTAGTAAACAGGCCGCATTTAGAAATCGTAGATACCATTTATAGTCAACATCCCAAAAACGGACGCGCGTGAGTAGTTTGGACAGTCCGTAGTATGGTAAGTGGAGAATATACAAAGAAATACATCAACAGATCCATAGAGAAAGTTTCATACAGTTGCTTATTAGTACGGACGACGTTAGCGTATTATAAAGAAACAAAGTGTATTCATCAGAAAGAAGGTATAATGGAGTTAAATTACAGTATAAATGACGATGTTGAATTTTCTCGTCTCTTTGTAAAAGAAGGACGTTCAACAAAGAGAGATAACGACGCGAAAAGTAATTATGAGATGACTAACGAATGGAATAAAAACTTAAAGCAATCAAGCGAGTAAACTAACACTTAGTGTACAATGATCTTCCGTTTAATGTCCATTTAGAAGCGAAAGACGTTTTGTAAATGCATTTCTTTCACGAATAAGTTGCGGCTAAAGTAACTTCGATGTGCTACAATATTAACCATGGAACTACTGACATTTGGATTGAAACGAAAACCAAAAAGAAGTCCCAAAGTCCATTACTAGTTAGTAAGAGTTCTGAGAGCTCACTAAAAGACCATTTAGAAACTTCAGTTATGACACAGTAGCATTTACTACAAGGTGGACGTTTAATTAAACTTTGGAATGCACCTTGAAAGCAATCAGAAGGTATTTCACCAACATTAAGCGAAAAGCGAACGGATACGGGAAGTATAGAGAGCTAACGAGAGTTAATGAACTAGGGTAAAATACATTTAATGATAAATTTATTCAACATTGCAAATTAATTAAAACTTATAGTGTAATTACTTTGTAACATTTTTAACAGCTAGTTATAATAGCGACATTAAAAACAAAGTAGCAACACGTAATTAATTGTTTCGCGAGCATTTCCCAGGAGAAACTCCCTGAATCTGAACAAGAAATTGCTTACAGGCAAGTTTTAGAGGTTTAATATTTTCTGGAGCTACGTTTTCCTGCTTCCAATTGTTAAGTATGACAGCCTGGGCCGCTGGTTCAGTAGTTAGTGAACGGGCTCGTGGGTGCAACGCTCACCTACAATAAATATTTATACACACTCAATTTGAAATCAGATATATGAAGATATGAAGGCTATATATGAAGATGTTCCAAAATATTATTATTATGAAATGTGTAGGCATCATTGTAGATATTTCCCTATAACATGTTCAGTCAACGCTTACTTACCCAACGTTGCTCATATGAAAAACGTTTAATGTTGTATATGATCTAATACATCCAGGCCATTTGAGGATAATAGAGTAGCAAAAATGTAATCATACTGAACTTCACTCTTCCTGACACCCAAACTGTGTGATATTTTTAAAAAATGTACGTAGTTACTATTATTTTAAATGGTAGGTATACTACATATAAGAAATCTTAATGGCTTAGTAATTGCGTTATTGCGTTTTCTATTATTATTGCGTTATTATATTTCGCGTTAGTACGGTTATTAGCACTCAACATGTAGCAAAAACACAAAATTATATACAAATTAGTAACTATCTCATAAACCCTATACAAGTATTTTTTCTCACAATTATTTCGAGTGGTATTAATTATCAACTATACATTCCATCTTGCTTTCAACTATTGTTTCTTTTAAAACGTATTTAAATAACCAAATAAGAGATGGACGTGGAAATACAAGATACAGACAACGTATATTTTTAGCTTTATAACATTTACACGAAATTCTAAAAACAAAACGTCAGTAGTAACCGTAGGATATGTGCATGTTGTGTATACATCGTCCACAAATGAAATATTAGTATGAGCGCTAATATATTTTCAAAGAAGTGTAAAGCGTTTGTACGTCTTAAAGTAGAAATCAGTACACAGTAATTCTAAAGAGATCTCTTTTTCCTTTTGCTTAGTAGGTTACATACCCGTATTCATCATTATTTCGCTGTATATGTTACAACTTAGGGTTACTTAGTATTAGAGCAGCTCGAATATCTATGCGAAGAATATGAAGCCATCAAAAGGTTTGTTACGTACAGACAGCCGAATTTAATAAAATCTCCATGGTCGGACACACTTTGCCTGATCTGGAAGTGGCAGCGTGAAGAAAAGCTCCTCATTGTTCATATTAGAAAAAAAAATTAACACACGATTAGGAATTTTAAGGCACAATAAACAAAATTACAGACAGTCAATGAAACTCGTATACTAGAAACAAATACAAAGATAATGCCACAAAAAAAACACACTTATCCATGTAGTTACATACTGTTACAATTCAGTGGGACATTGAAAACGTAACAAGGCAACGTATTCACCTTGGTACCGTAAGATACGAGAAGTAGGTCATATCGCATTACATTATTGTTGAGACACGAAACATAATAATTACTCATCGTATGTGTAATCAGGAAGGAAACGGCTCCAAAAACGATTTCATGGACGATGGAGTTGAATAATTTGAGAAATTGTAGGTGGTGTAACGTAACACAATTTTAAATAAACACGAATAAAATAATGACGGTAAAACAAAAATGATACCAAAAACATCACACGAAACATTGGCGACACTTAGAAATTTCTCTTATCATGAATGCTATACAAGCCCTGTGCGGTGATAGAAAATGCGTGCGACGACCACTTAGCATTTCCATCTCGCGGGCCCGTTTATTCAATTCAGTGCCCACTTGGCAAGCAGTTCGCGAGCGCAACCTTTCCGCGCGTAACGGTCAGTGTTGGTACACACTGATTGTGTAGATAAACTGTGCACGACATAAAATTACAAGCAATTTTTGTAATTGCTGATTAAATGTAGAATATTGTAAAGTACAATTAAGTACCTACTGTAATAACATTTGGTTGAGAAACCTTGATGATAGAACTCGAAGGCATATAAAGTAGCAAAGTAAAAACCAAATATATAAATTTAATGAGGAACTTCCATTTTCACATCCCATTTCCATTCATTTCACGGGGATAGTGTTCAACGCTAAAATTTTTATTATGTTTATTACAAAGTTATAATTGCGTAGATTCATCTGCATGCTCCATTGTCTTTGCATACAATAAATTCAGGATAAACTGAGACAATGGTATGAACTGTCAATATTGTTTTTATCAGTATAATAGTCACAGTGGGTCAATGGAATAATTTACGTTCCTTGTAGATTTCTAGTTCGGGATTCTTTATTCCAGGTTCGTCGTGGAGCAACTGCTGTGGAGGTGTTACAACAATGGCAACATCAAGGTCACCGTGTGTAACGGTCGGATGTGATTCACTGATCGCATTTATGACACGTTTCATCAATTTTGCAGCGAATTCTTGTTAAGTTCATAACACAATGGGTAGTTTGGGCTGTTTTCTCAAATAAGTATTCGTGCATAAAAAACATTGGTCTTTTCTTAGCGAGCGACAGTCACACACACACACACACACACACACACACACACACACACACACACACACGCACACACGCACACACGCACACA
>DWFO01001081.1:0-16991 GCA_018246595.1 Mimoniades nurscia nurscia | reverse complement strand
CTATAACGGTGAAGGAAAACATCATGAGGAAACCTGCACACCTTAGAGTTTATTAAACAAAATTGTTCTCAATTGCGTGTGAAGTCCGCCAACCCGCACTTGGCCAGCGTGTCAGACTATGGCCTTAACCCTCCCATTCTGAGAGGAGACCCATGTTTCAGCAGTGGAACGATAAAAAGGGTCGAAAAAAAACCAATTTGGGTTGGGGACCACACATCATAGCCTCTCGCACCGCCTATACTGCTGACCATAGGCGGTCAGTTATGTGGGACTACTATTACCGAGTTATGTGGGACTTTTACCTCACTAAAACCCCCTCGGTGGAATTCCTCAGCACTAAGAGGTGGACTCCGGGATATCCGACGGAACGCACCGGTGCCCTCCTACCGCGGCGCCCCTGCGGGATCTTCTTCTGGGAGAAGCATCATTGCCTCATCCCGCGCCCTCCGGTTCTCACGACAGTACGGACTCTACTTGAAACTAACCAGAACTCAGAAGAGATGCAGTGTTCGACGACGTTAATGCAGGCACTTAACGCTTACAAACCGACGTTAAAAGTCGGCGTCAATGGATTTATTTTCCACCTTCCCGAAACCGGATAGTTACCAAACAAATATTTAACTTTCAATTATTTTGTAATTGTAACAATAGAAGCTTAAAAGTCACTCTACACGAAAAAAATATCACAAAGCAAAAGACCCTGCTTATTAATTTTATTTTTAATTTGGTTATGCCATCGTGGCGATATAATTTTTTTTCATCAAAATACCTCTCTTTTCAATGTAATGGAAATATCCACTAAATTATTTTCTACTATAAAGTAAAATCTTCTTACATTATGTAACATAAATATTATCCTTAAGTACCTTAATAGGTACTTTGTAGGTACATAAGGATAATTCCTTATGTACCTACAAACTTATTATTCCAATGATACAAATTATAGTGTATTTGGCTTATAACATAACGTAAAATGACGCCTGTAATCCCTAAAGAGGTGAGTAATGTAGTACACTCCCATGTGTCACCTGTTACGTTCACGTTCCACTATGGTATATGGTATAGGCAGTGAGCCTACTGCCATACCCCTGGCACATTTTCAGACCCAAGTTACAATTAGAAAATCTACGATAGAAAAATCCAGTGGTGACCGACCCGGGATTTGAACGTAGGATCAACCGAACCGATTCCTTTGAAATAAATATTACAATATATCTTAGTGTCCATTAAGCATAATGTAATTTTCGATAAATTCTCGAACACTGCCTTAGTGATGTGGAACGTTTAATATAATATGTCAAATTGACAAGTGTCAGTTATGCGAAAACTCCTAATCTAAATTTTAATAAAACAGAAATTTTTAATAATTATCAGAACCATTTTATGTATTAAGTACAAACTATATTGAAGTTTGCAAACGTTGTGAGTGTACGCTGCTAATTTCTAACATCTAGGTTAGTACGAAATACTTAATTCTTAAAAGTTCGCACGTGTAATGATTTTCAGTCGTTTACGTGATTTATTTCGCTTTTGTAATTTGAAAATGTCGGATACATCGTGTTTTACATTGGTGCCAGACACTGTGCGAGGAATGAAACAATTGGACAAGACGAAATTCTTGCGTGACATAAAAGTAAATGCACTGAAACTGACCTCGGACAAAATGTTTAAAATCATAGGTATCTGCAAACCTTATGTTTTCAAGTTAAATAATTTAAAACCAGTGCAAAATTTGGGCATTGAGGACAAGCCGTATGATAGATGTATTCTTTTACACCCCGAGAAGATTTCATGTTGGAAGGATATACCTGAACACGTTCTCGAAGTGTTTAGTGAAAATGATATCACTGAAGAAAACTTCTATAGTAAAGAGATTCAGGTAACATATGACAACTTGAGTGCTGATGTTATTTTCAAAGCGGTGTTACCAGAAGATAAGGATTCAGTTAGAGGCTACACTCAAATAGGCCACATTATACACTTAAATTTGCGTGACCATTTGCATGAATATAAATCACTTATTGCTACAGTGCTTTTAGATAAAATCAAGGCTTGTAGAACTGTAGTAAACAAATGTAATGTTATTGACAATACCTATAGGAACTTTGAAATGGAGCTTCTAGCAGGTGATGAGGATTTCTTTGTGACTGTTATAGAGCAAAAACTCAAGTTTCAATTTGATTTCTCCAAAGTGTATTGGAATTCACGTCTTGGTGAAGAGCATGGCAGGGTTATAAACTGTTTACAGCCACTTGATGTCTTATTTGATGTGTTTGCTGGTGTTGGACCATTTTCTGTGCCAGCTGCTAAAAAAAAGTGCATTGTTTACGCCAACGACTTGAACCCTGAATCTCATAAATGGTTAAATCACAATGCCAAAATTAATAAAGTCCATATGATCTACTTCAAATCCTTCAATCTGGATGGTAAAGATTTCATTGGTAACACTTTCAAAGAGTTCATTATAAACTGTTGTACTCGGAAAGAAATATTACAACGAGATGCCAAAATACATGTGACTATGAATTTACCAGCCACGGCTGTTGAATACTTGAAATACTTTGATGGATTAATTGATGACAACCAATTATATGAGCAATTCAACTATGATGTTATTATATATTTATATTGTTTCATATCTGCAAACAACCTTGAGGAAATGACAAGACAGCTGATAAAGAACAACATGAACCAAGACATGACATCACAAATTTTAGACATTTCCCATGTGAGAAATGTTTCACCCACTAAAGAAATGATGAAAGTGACTATAAAACTCAAAAAGGAAATGTTGTTTGGGATCAAAAGTGAAGAAAACAGTGAACCACCAATAAAAAAACAATGTGTGGAAAAAGCAATTAATGATTAATTACCAAATGGCTGAAGTAAAGAATCTATAATTGTAGAATTTAACTTTGATTATAAGTTAATTGAATCATTTAATAGAATTGAGTAAGAAAAGTTATGAATTATCCACATAAGACAATCCTTATCAGTGTTCTACATCAATAAATTAATAAAAAGTTGGTATACCTAGTGGCTCCCTTTGTCATTGATGTCATAGTAACATTTTATGCTTCAATTCACTACCTTTCCTAAAATATCTGGAATATCAATACCATTTTAATTTGTTCATCTTAAACCATAAACAACACAAAAAATCCTCATTGAGGTCCCTTCTCAGAACATAATGAAAATAATTTTTTGTTGTAGTCAAAATGAATAGTTTTGTAAGTTTAAAAATGGATAAATATTGATGATAGCATTTATCATCTTCTTCATATTACATAAACATGTAAGTATATTATATTTTATATAAGCAACATCTGTATAAAGGTATATTTGGGCAGTTGATCTTTGATCGTTTTAATAGACATCTATTTACATGTCACCTGGAAGAAATGTCTTCTGTAAATAAACAGTATTCTGTAAAGGTAACACTATTCTTTAACATTTTTTTGTGAGTGCATAACATAAACAGTTCTCTACTACCCTCATGTTGATTGAGTATTGGTATAGCTACCTATGCAACTAGGTTGCTTCAATGTGATCAACATTAAGGGTGTACAGAGACATCACAATTCAGCCAATTTGATTGCTTACTTTTTCTTATTAAATGAATGAATGATAAATTTAATTAGCTATCCTTAAAATTTGGATGAACGATTAAAATTTTTCAACATCATATTGCTTGTTAGCCAAGTGCACATTGACAGACTTCACACACTTAAGAGATGATTTTGGGGATTTTTTTCAAAAACTCTTGAAGTTGGCAGGTTTCTTTACAATATTTTCTATAGCATTATAGCAACTGATATTTGTTAATCTTTAAACACACAAATTATGGCAAAAAGTTGCATTGTATGATTTAAATTGAATATTCCTAATGTGCATTAACTATTTGTTAAGTGGGTGTGCATTTAATGTCATTGGTAGGTTTTTAAAATTCGTGTAGTGTTATTTTTCGATATCATTTAGTATTGTTCAATGTAAATCCTCGTATTTAATAATAAAATATTTTTTTTGGAATTTTTATATACTTTATACCTTTGAATAAATGTGTATTGAATGCAGTTGGTTTTTTTTTGCTCAAATCCGTTATTCCTGTGGCCATATGTTCAGATAAAAAAGAATATCTTATTTTTTTAGCTTTGTCATTAATTTGACTTGTCAATTGTTGTTTAACTTCTCTATCTAAACAAGCAACATTAACAGAAATTTAATTCTATTTTTTGTGCCAGATTTTTCCTTGAAAATCACTATACTTCATTTAATAATAATTACGCACAATTTAAAGAAATAAGACATCACAGGAAAATATATGCAATTAAATGCAATGTCGACTTACAAAACATCAGTCTTAATAGCACTTTCAAAGTAATAGGACCTCATATCAAACAGAGTCGACGTCGTTTCGACGAGTCAATTTTTAGATTGTATTAAATGCCAGTTACTATGTATAAAGATATTCATACTAAAACAAACATGTTATCCACCTAAACATGTAGGTAACAGTGCCATATTCTGTAATTTTCTATTCATTCAAAACCAATACAGATGCTATGCAAATTGTTCTATTGACATTTTGTATATAGAAGCCAATGAGTTAAGAAGTGTCAGCGGTTTACTTTTATGACTAGGAAAGATAATTTGAATTCAATTTCCTCATTTCCTCGTGTACCTATGTAACTTTTAAACTATTTTGTTTTTAATATAATTTTTTGAATATTTTGCATTTGCTTTTCAGTATCCCGGCAACAGTGTCTCATGCAGACTTTCTCGGAAACTAATATGGATCTAGTTGATGTGTCAACTGTTTTAAATGAAACTAAACAGGTTTGTAATCTTTGAGGTTATTTTTGGTGCGTACAGTTCACAAGTAGCAAACTCATTAACAATTCATATCAGTGTGTAAGGTTATTACACCCTGCAGTCTTCAATAGGACGGTACACTAAAGATGCGATATGTTACTAAGAAAGAACGTAAGTTAAAAAATGTAGGAACATAAGTAGGAATTTTGACATGTATACTTGTGCAATTCCACAAATAAAATTTGGAAAAAAATACACCTACAAAAAACTTTGTATATTTATACCTGTGTTTTAGCCAGCTAAATTCAAAATATTTAAATTTGTCATTAAATGTGTATTTTTGTTTTTAATGGTCGGACGCACTATTTTCATTATAAAACATTCCTGTCGGAAACAGCGCTCGACAATCTTAGATAGTCACTGTTGTATTGTCTTAACAGAACAACAGACTAGAATCCCTTGTTTGTAACAGTAAATTCCATTGAAGAAATATCTTTAGATACATTTCTCATGATGAATCCTTGAGTTCGTGCTTGTCTTATTTTACAAAAGGTTGGTCGATATTTAAAAGATATCTTTGTTTAAACATGTTGTTAGATAACTATAGTACCTACCATTTTTGTATTAATGAATTATCGACAGTCAAATACAATGGAATATTACTGACTGGTTTGGTAGATGCTAGAACCTCAGAATTTCCTGTGATTGTTCTTGACTACATAACATTCCACCGTTGGGTGGCGCTTCCGTTGACTTATTTAAAATTGTAAGTTGTGAATAACGCAGATACTAAGACATTTCCAATTATCTTTGAGGCGCACCGAGACTTCTCGTATCTGAATATTTAGAATGCGCCTTCAAGCATAAATATATAAAATTAAATTCAGGACAAAATTAGAGGAGCAGCTTCACATCGTTCTTCTTCAACCTCGTTTACTACATCTATACTTTTACTTATTGTCTTAGTACCTCTTAATTTATTAAAAGTTGGCAGTAAAATTTTGGAATCCGTACTTGTTTATGCATATTCAGAACAGTAGTTTAATCGTTTTGATTATGTATTTATGTATTGCAGGTGCTAAGAGATTGCTTTAAAAAATTTAAACTGAACGAAGTGTTCTTGTCTTTCAACGGCGGTAAAGATTGCACTGTCCTATTAGACATAACGATTGATGTGCTTCAAGAGATATACCAACGGTGTGATATAGCCAGAGAGCTCAAGGTCGTGTACATACGTACAAGAGAACCGTTTCAGGAAATAGAAGAGTTCGTGGACTCAGTGAAATACGTTTATGGTGTCAACTTGGTTGTGTCGGACGGTGAAATGAAGGAAACGCTACAGAAGCTACTAGACGAGGACAGTAAACTGAAGGCTTGTCTTCTAGGGACCAGGAAAACAGATCCATATAGCGAAAACTTAGAATTTATGCAGGTTAGTATTTAATATCTTGGGAGGAATCACAAACCCTCAGAAATGCTTTGAAGGCATGTAACCACCACATCTCATATCTACTACCCGGACTGGGACATCTCAACCTGATGTTTTTTTTCGTGATTTATGTTCTCTCCGACCTACCATCTGTTGAGAGTTACCTAAACCTGTGAAATAATAAGTATAACAAGGAATGAAATCCATTGGGCGTTTTTATGGGCCTTATAGTGAAAAAAAAATTAATTTGATTAATTTAATATGCAAATAAATGTGAACTTATTTCGGAAAGTTTAAAATAGAAATTTTCTTCCAATTTACTATATGAAAGTCCTAATTACTTATTTTGAGTACTGATCCGTTTTTTTTTAAGAAAACAGACTCCAGTTGGCCTCAAATAATGAGGGTTTCGCCACTACTGAACTGGAAGTATCATGAAATTTGGAGTTACATCTATGAACGAAATATTTCATACTGCAGCTTATATGACAACGGGTAAGTAAATTGACACGCATCGGATTGTCGATTCTCAAACATAGACTTTCATATTAAGTTTTGATTTTTTTATTTAATTATTATAACAGACGTGCCTACATTAACAAAAATATACAAAATATTTCTGTGTGTCGTGATTAGTTCTGTTTTTTTCCAGTTATACATCAATAGGCAGTATCGAGGACACCCGACCGAATCCGGCATTACTATACAAAGACTCTCACGGTCGTTGCCTATTCGAGCCAGCATGGCGACTCACCGACGCCTCGCTGGAGCGGGCTGGTCGGGGTATAGCCGCGGCCAACGGTCACAATCACACATGTAATGACGACTTAGACGACCAATTTGCTGTGGGTATTGCACAATGATGAAAATATGTTAGAATAATTTACGGTAAGCGGCCCAACATGGTCCTATTCCGGCGCTAAAGCTTAAAATGCAGGTTAGCCTATCAATGTAATATGTAAATATTCCACATTAAAATCTGATGTAACCAAGCGACGAAAATATTTTTCGAAATAATTTTGTGTTTCTGGAATTGAAAAATGCTATAGAGAAAACTCAGCTGACCTTGTGCATAGACAAATTTATAAGCACCTCATACTATTTCTATTACAAACAAATCTGACGACCTAGATATTGCTACTGTTAGTGGCTGAATCCTTAAATAAAGTTATTTATATGTCAAATCTCAGATTTTTAAATGTTCAATAATTTAATTATCTAAAACCGGCATCGTGAGCCAATAATTTATTTGTAAATTATACAACTATAAAAATACAGGAAAACAAACTTAAAAACTGCTTTATCTAGATTTATTGCAGCATAATACATAGTGATAACAAAATAGAGAAAATAGGGTATAGCACATTCCTTCTTACATCATAACCTCACTAAATTTGTTCATTAACTCAACATTAAATTTGTAGTTAATACCATACTTTTAGAAATACATATTTAATATAATAACTGTTTCTACGGTTGTAAAGATATATAATTTTGCCTTCAAAATCACAAAAATAACAAAATGTGTGTTGGGCCCTTACCAAAATTGTAATTACGAATTTCAATATTATTTATTCAATAAAATTTCACAAATTAAAGACGTACTGTAATATTGTAAGCTAATTTTTATGTGATCAAATCAGAATTTAGTAAATAAATCTAAGTAATTACAATGTAGTTACCAGTCCGAATATACACGAATCTAACGATTATTTTGTCGTTACAAGTTTATGTACCTAAATTATTTAATTAGTGATGCAAAATAGGTTGACAATTATTATATAAACATAAATAGATACATTTTTGACTACTTGTTGGTATACTATGTAATGTTGAATGAGTCTTGTGGAAATGGCTTAAGGTTTGTGTTATTTCATCTTAATCAGCAGCCGATTAATTCCACTGTTGGACATAGGCCTCCCCTAAGACGTTTGTGCCCATAATCCCCACACTGGGCCTGCGATTGAGGATTACAGAACGCGATTACTTGCCAATCCTGTCACCAGTAGGCGACCGGACATGTAGCCGTGCTTGGTCAAGTTATGTACCGCGATCAACCAGCTCCGAGTTTATTCGTCTCTTACGATACCCTAGTATCCCGACATGGAGTCGGAGACGAAATTGCTTCTCCGCCCTAAAGCGGAATTTGTGCTATTTACGTATATAAATTCTAATTGCATAACATGCTCACTGCACCAGGCATCAAGTCAATTTCTAATGTAAAAATGAGAAAGATTGAATTATGTAAGACTAAAATAAAACCCATTCTCCTCATAGATATTCTCCACGCGTATGTATGCTGTTGTCGTCTCCCTTGTCATTTATTAATAGTGATCTAAAATGCAGGGTGATTAAAAATTTTACATAGTACCTAAATACACACAGTGGCGTAGCATGGGGGGGCGGCAAGGACAGCCCGCCCCGGGCAGCACTATTTAGGGGGCGGCAAAAAGATTGATTAGGAAGCAGCAAAATTTCAAAATAAATAATAAAATACATGTTTAAACAATATATCTAAGTGGTTGAGCTTTTTTACGGTAAAATTATTTTACCTTATTAACATTAACTTATTTTATATTTTTAATTTAACCTGTATAATGCAAAATTTACAGGGTTTAGTATACATTCAATACATAAAGGGGCGGCAAAATTTTCTTTCGCCCCGGGCGGCTTACACCCGCGCTACGCCACTGCATATACATTTGTAACGTAAGAAGTCTAATATAAGTTACAGTAGATATTTATTTGATAGGTTTATTTTAAATATTTTTATTTTTTACTGTACTTACATTACACAATTATTTATGATCTTGCTTTTTTAATATATAAATAATTTAATAAAAGCTGCAGCTGCTGCAGTCAATTGCTTAATTTTAACATATCATTATTATATTTTGTTATTTAAAGTTTGCAATAGCAAGTAGGCAGATAATTTTTCAGTTTTTAATTTTAGTAAATTTTTATTGCGGTATAATACAAATGTTCTGTTGTTAACAATGAAAAATGTAAAACTCATGTAGATAATTGTTTTGTTTAAAATTTTGGTAGATTTTTCACTAAAGGGCAACAGTGCTGTCGTAAAACACTGGGGTAAAAACTGCAAAAAGCTAGTAGCTTTTAACTCATCGCCACTTATTGTATCCTGCTTTAAATATTTTGCCCTGGTTGTATATTTTCATGTGACTGAAAGGCAGAAAATGCAATGCATGCTGTTTGTGAAAATTCGGGCAATAAAAGCGCAGATATGTATAACTAAACCTTTAAGATATATTCATTCAAATATATTTCTTTGCTGTTGTGATATTCACTAACATAATGCTTGATAATTCATATTACAAGAGTGGCAAAATTTAAATAAAACAATTATTTGTTCAAAATACAGACTTTTCTTGAGCTAATCTTATATTATGTATGTATATTAAGAATACCAACTACCATATGTCGTTAAGAGTTATTGCCTAGATTGTTCGGTTTGACATGTTTCTTGAGGAACTCTTGGAACATTAAAACATCCTCTGGTTTGTCATCTGCAAGAAATTAAGAGAATATGTAACTATATATCAATGACATCCACAACTTTGATAGCACTAGTGAGCACTCGTTGTTTCCTGCAATCAAAGACCAGTATTAAATACTGGTTTAAATACTTAATAAATTTTGCTCCACAGTCAACAGTTTTAATTGATTAAATCAGCTATTAGAGACTTTAAAACCAGACATAGACAGTAATATCGTAAGTTTTTATCTTTTATTGGAGTACCTATTTCATTGGAGTTATTGGAGTACCTTATTTTAGTAGAGATATGGGAATGCTTTATTTTATTGGAGTATTGAGTACTAGACGTGCGTAAGTAATGAGAGCAATGTATCATGTGTAATGTCACCCGACGGCATAATAGAACATTTTAAATATGCACTGTTCGTTTAAGTTCCGCGAGATCAGCGAGATGTACGCGGCGAGGTGTGATGTGATAGGTAATAAAAATAAGAGGTAATAAAACTAACTATTCGGAACTATTCTGCACTGCTCGCTCCTAGCCTGTTAGGTGAATAAGCTGCCTGAACACCATCTGGCGTTTGCTTGCGATTTGGCGATTTAAATAAAAGTGAATATTATTAGTACGCTTAAATGTGGAATATAATGAGCTAAGGTTGTAGTTATGTTCAAAAGCGAACGCGCTGAAATTTTTAAACCATATTTGGCTCTTATTTTCTTTACTATCTTCGTAGTTGTTTGATTCACGGAGTTATTGAGGGAGTGTTAAACAGACTTCCTTATAAAAAAAATGTTTTTAACTTCATGGTGGAACTAAATGTGAAATGTAAATATGCACTTACTTATTACATTAGTATTTTGTACGTATAAAGTAGTACAACGTATACTTAACATAAACTCATTATGCCTAGGTTGTATGTACATAACTATACGATAATTAAATATTATATAATGTATAATATACATTAATATACAAAAAATATCTCCGAGGTTACATACCTACATTAATAAGAATCGTTCTTTAAAAAGTCGGGTGACGAGTGTTTTGTGAACATCATTATTACAATATCATAAACTAATGGCTGTTAACGGCTTACAGCAAAAACAACATTTTCAAGTGATGTTTGAAGTGATGTCACTTGAAGCTAAATGTGATGTGATAACACATTTATACTTCAGAGAAATTACAACATACGGCATCAGATTTTAAACAGTATTCATTAAATAACTTTGTGTTGACCGTCAACAATTAAAATGCATTAAAAAAATATTGTATAATAATTCACTTACCGTCCTCGGGCTTTTCTGCCTCAGTTCCCTCATCATCACTTGAGCTTTCATCGCCAGGGTGCTTCAGGTACACGTCACTTATTTCCCGCCCACCAACCACCTCCTCTATCAACTTATTTTTGTCTATTACAGTATCTGAATTATCTATTAAACAAAACACTTTATTACAAATGTAGACTATGAGTACAGCCCATAACGAATATTTAAGATGAGGCTCAATTAACTCTAAAAGTTACTTAGTCAGGGTGAAACATAGGAGTGTACTACACTTACCTAGCTACCTCTTCGCGGATTACAGGCGTAACGTTATGTAGCATTTTCATCTTAAATTATATCGGGTACCTTGTATTTATTTGCATAAAATTAAAAGTTTCGTTGGTCGTGTTTGTTGCAAGTGCGACTGTCGATCGGGAGGTGCCCCGGGTTCGATCCCCGGATCGAACACTACAAAATTTTCTAATTTAGATTTTCTAGTAGTGGTTCGGAGTCTGGATATGTGCCCGGTGCATGGCAATAGGCTCACCACCTATTCCATAATGGGACGTGAACGTAACTGGTGAAACGTGGGAGTGTTCTGCATTTCTCCGCCTACCTCTTCGGGGATTACATGCGTGAAGTTACGTTTATATTGTCTAGCTCGTCAACCGTTAGTACTTAAAAACTGTAAAAGGTTATTCTATATATACATATAGCTATGTCAAAAAGATTGTATTTTAATAAGAGTGGAAATTCCCTGCCGGCATCGATTATTCCCGATTCGTAAAATCTGGAATTATTCAAGGCAAGACTGAATAGGCACTTCCTAGGCAAGCGGGCTATATCCTAGGCCGAATCTCGCTTTCCGTCGAGTATAACTGTCAAACGCTAGCCTATAACTAAATAAAAAAAAACAACATTAAAAATAACTAAATAAAAATCACAAAAACAAATCTACTTTATTATTATTACCCCTTAGGTATGTACTGGAATTGAATGGGTCGTTACGGTCGCAGTTCGTTTCTCGTCTCATTTGAATGAGACAATGTGTTCCAAGTTACTTTTCAAACAACCGGTTTATTGGTACTGATCGTAATGTCTTGGTAAAGTAATTGTTTCACTATAAGCGAATAATGAGCTAGTACTCTATGAGATGCCATAAGGTAGATGGCAAAGGTAGGGTTTATGAACTAGTTAACTTTGATCCAAAAAAAGTTTGTTACTTGATACTTTTGGTTTTATTTATCCAACGCCGCATACCCGATCATACTGCAACTTTTAGTATAAAATCTCGCGAAACTGGCAACGAAAATGGCAAATTGCCTGTCATCATTCAGAAACTTTGAATTCGTTCGAGAACTTTCGATTTTGTTTGCGGCAATATAATTCTATTTGACTTTGAAACCCATAATAAGAAAGAAGAGACAGTATGCCGTTGATTTTGATAACTTCTAAGTTAGATAGCTGATCCCTTTTCCATTGTAGCATATTGTGAAAATGCTGCGTTATCGAAAGTTGACATTGGGATCAGGCTTGACACTATAATTAGTAACAGAAGCCAGCCGGACTAGTATTATATCTCACTCAATAATAATCATTATTATATCATCACGACAATTTCCCTACGGGATAGGCAGAGAACGCCGATTACCAAATAATTTATTGCAGCAAATAGGCTCACCGCCTCGTACACGGAATACTCGTACACGTACATAATTGTACATTGTACGTATATATATGTTTCATTCAATTTATTCACAACTGAGAGCGTACGTACATATGTGTATGTTTCAACTCATTCAGAACTGAGAACAAATAGTCATATCTATGGTAACGGCCACTCAGCCGCAGAAGCGTCGTGCAATGGATTCCCCATTAGTCGCCAAACTTGGCTGTATGAGAGCTTGTTATAATAAAAGTACATTACAAATGCGTTTGATAGTGAAACTTTATCGCGGTCTTACATTGAAATTGGTTAATAGCACCGTTTAACCGCCATTTTGTAAGTTGTGAACTGTTCAGTCATTGTACCGGCATACGTATAACATGGGTTCGATTCCAGATTCGGGCAACGTACTGGGTTGTTCTAAATTGATATTGATCTCATGGATTTAATTTGTGTCCAATGTATAGCAATAGACTCACTCTCTATTCCTTGAGTCATATAATATTCTCGTTATAACAAGTAGGAGCACCACAGTCCTCTGCCGAAGCCTTCGAGGAAATACAGGCGTGATACATGTATATAGAGTAGAGTATTACCCTGTTCCGGTTCCCAACAGGACGACTCACTAAGATTATATGTTCCATTTTAATCCTCGAGAGAAATTTCTATCTGTCCTTTAGATGGAGCTTCGATTTCATTTGATATTGGATGCAAATACTTTTAGTTTGTGTTGACCATAAATTATGGTCGTTTCTGACCATTAATTGGGCATAAAATAAAGATTGCTTTTAGTATTACTTGCGCGGTATGTACGTTATTTGTATTTATAAGTAGGTACCTATATGTACGCATAAATCTTTTCATTTTCTTAATGTAATAACTTTTAAAAATGTTCCATTATTTAATTGCGTTCTAAGATGGAGAACTGTACTTGACGTGTTTATATAAATAATGAAGAAAAAATTACCAGACTTTATTAGAGTATTAATTATATTTTCGAGTCAATTAACTATTTCGCCTTTATTTTATATTCGCTTTAAGTTACAACAATTCGCAAAACAGTTCATATCACGATGGAAGTTGGTATTAATACTTTCAATTTCTGATTATATGCTTTTTTGTTCCAGCTGCGATAGAGTCGTTGCATGCGCCGACGGGCGGTGCGGTGGAGCTGCCCTGTGACGTCACGCCAGCCCTTGCAGACGACAGGATGGGGCTCGTCATCTGGTACAAGCAGGGCCACGAGACGCCTATATATACGTGAGTCATAACATATAGTTTCGACACAATATATTTATATGCGTTACATATATCGATGTATGTATCCGTGGGTCGAGTACCGAAGCAGACTGCTGGGGCAAATATGTGGGTGTTTTACAAGTGTATTTATCTTATGTCTGGGTGCCGGAAAATATCTATGTATGTATATATACAGATTATAAATAGATGTATTTCATCAATATCTTACCAGCCTCTAGTCAGCTTTCTTCGAGCCTACCAAGACTGCTTTGGGACCAGTTGGCCGTGTGTGGAGAAGTCCTAAGAGGTAACATCACAACAACAACATCACAACGACGTTCTAAGAGATTATTTCTTTATCTATACATACTGAATTATTTTCAATTTAAATTACAATTACAATATCGCTACACCCTAATACCTCAAGGCATCACATAATAACATTTATCAACCCGGCACGGAATAGAACCCGCGCAATATACTCCAACGTATTCACACGAAGTATTGGTCTCGGTTATCATTGTATCAAAAACACCGCGGGGATGTGCGCCAATCTAACATTACCCTTGACCCATTCCATCTATATTTCATATCGCCTTTCCCGCCACATGATGGTCCTAACATGATTTTCGTAACAGAATAACTCTGGACTGACATTGTTTCACCGCACGCGGGCGTTTTCCAATAACCGTTAAAGCCCTTCATTTTATTATTTTATTTCTGAGTAACTCAATATAATTCTATAGACTTTTTATAATTGTCAGAAGTTCAATATTATTATTATTTATGCTTGATAAAACGTACAAATTTTATATTTCTTTTAATGATTATATTAGATGGTGTATAACTTTTTGTATGTTTTCCACCCCAGTTCTATCTTTCCTCTATTGGCATATAGGTATCCTCTCAAAATGAGTGTGTTAAGGCCATAGTCTGCCAAGCTTTACAAACGGGGGTTGGCGGACTCTATACGCTTTTAGTAATTATTTTTTTGACATTTAGGTGTGCAGGTTTCCTCACGATGTTTTCCTTCATCATTGTAACATGTGATGTTTAACCGTTAAATACACATTTTTAAAAATGTGCGCTGGTTTAACCCCAGGTCTCCGGAATAAAAGGCTGAATTTTAAACCACTAGGCTATCACTCTTTTAGATAGATAGAAATTTTGTATACCATACAAACAAGAAAACAATTTTTTTTTACATACAGACTTATTATTATTATTTTGTATATATTCGCCTGTAATCCCCAAAAAACTAAATAAACAAAAGATTTTTATAAAGTTTTCATTAAAAATTAATTGTTGTTCGTAATATCACTAATGACAACAGTTACCTACATTAGAGCCATCACTTCATCTACATACACTTTACACTATGAAATGATATTTAGTAAGTAAACTTCTTATTAAAATAAAATATATAAGAGTTATTATCAGAACTGATAAGCAGAAATACATCTATTGGTCCGCTAAATCAGCGCCCATATTAATTACTATTTAAATTTATATAGCAATGTGCAGAAATATTTAAAACAAATACATTATGGATGTGTTATATATTTCTTCATTCTAAGTTTAAAGCATAAGCAGGTGATAAATCGATTCGCAATGCTTCGCTGCCAGTCCAATAACGACCTGCGTTCAGCGACGCCTTAAGGCTTCGACGCGATTTATAAACATGCTTAGCTACTCGTACTTTGCTTTGTTACGAAAAGTATATAAAATATACGAATAATAATATATAGGTACAGAGTGAATACTGTTAATATTAAAATTGTAAATTGCATTTTAAAAACTTGTTATTACTGTTATATCATAACGCCAGATTCCTTACGGGGTAGGCGGGGGAACGGAGTGCTAATTGTATCTATCCTTACAGATATATTAATCACTCTCTTTATACATGCACGACGATTTCAAAAACGTTGACTTGATATATTGCAACGGTCTGTGACTACAGTCCAACTGCAGTGTTAGAAGAGTAACTGTAACACATCATCATTATCATGCTATTGAAGTCCTCTGTTGGACATAAGCCTCCCCTGAGGGGTTTAGCCCACAATCCCCACGCTGGGCATGCGGGTTGGGAAACGCAGAGCACATCTTCCCGCACCGCCTCCGCCTATGTAACACATAATAATATAAATATTTGTAGTGATGACGTCATGAACTACGTCAAATGGCAGGCACTAAACTATAACGTTCGATAACACGATTCCGTTATATATAACGAATATTGAAACAATAACGAATATTGACAGAAGCTTTTCTTTGTCCTATTTATATCTGGTAATTATCTGAATATCATATTTAGATATAATTGATTCGTGGGTATCGATACTCGAATAAAATCCATGTGCTACGGGAGGTTTCTAGTAAAGGTGTGAATATTGGATTTTAATATACACTTCCTGGTGAAGTTAAATATAGGAGTTGCCTACCACCTCCAGGACTATAGGCGTGATGTTACGTTTACGTAATACGCTTCCATACTGTTCTTTATAATCATTAGTCATGTGCAGTGAGACAAAATAGATGGATCTTTATCGTTCAACCAAACTACTCCCTGTATATACGCGTGACTTTACCGCCTTTAACGTAAGAATTTGCAAGTATAAAATAGGCATAATCCACACTATTAAGACATTATACGGTTAATGTTATACAGTGTATATTAAGTTATATTATCACGGGAGTCGAAGCGTGTATAATCGATTCGCCTGGCATCAGCGCGGAATCTAATAACAACTGAGGAGTCTTACTCAGCTACGGAGGCTAAGTTCGTATTACATGCGGCGTGGAAAATATGAAGTGCAGTTTCCACTTTATGCAACAGTTTGTGTGACATTGTGTTTCAACATTGTTTAATGACTGCCTCGTTGGGTAAGTGGCTGGAAGCACGACTGCTGATTAATATGTCCTGGGTCCTACATTGGTCAAACCACAGTATTAAACCTTTGTCAACGGACCTACCAAGAGTGGTAAGTCTAACAGGGTCGATTATTAAAAGAGCGGAATGTGGTACAATCTCGCGTTCCACCAGTTATGTTTACGTCCCACTGTGGAATAGGTGGTAAGCC
>DWFO01001080.1:0-16992 GCA_018246595.1 Mimoniades nurscia nurscia | reverse complement strand
TGGATAGGGGAGTGCAAAGCGCACTTCACGTAGCGCCCGCGCTGCTGCCGAGTACATTTTATTTCAGAAACAAAGTTGTCAAAATATTCGAAACTTTAATTAAGTACGACTGCCTCGTTGATCGTGTTGGTTGCAAGCGCGACCACTGATCGGGAGGTCCTGGTTTCAAATCCCGGGTCGAGCGCTATTGGATATAGATGAAATATTTAATTTAGATTTTCTAGTAGTGGCTTGGAGTCTGGAAATGTGCCCGGTGTATGGCAAAAGGTTCACCACATATTCCATAGTGAGAGGTAAACGTGGGAATGTACTATATTCCTCTACCTACCACTTCAGGGATTGCAGTGTGATGTTACGTTTAGTACGTTTAATAGTATTTAATAGTTAACTTTATTAAATATCTTCGAATCGCTGCATTGTTCGCTGTAGATTGTACAAAAAATGAGCACCACGAACTTCAATTCACACTAGGTGTGCATGAAAGCAGGTCGGGACAACAAGATATTTAATTTGTGACAGCTGGCTTGAGGTTTAGATGATGACGTCAATACTGTGAATATTGAGGATGGAACTATTTTCGAAACACTAAGATGTCCGCAATTCAGTCTTGTTCTGTCGCAAATTGCAACGTGCCAGTGTTTTACGGTCTGTGATTAATGTGGAAGTCTGTGCTCATATAACAAATTGAAGGTCCAGGGCTAACATTGCATTTTTGATCTTTATATAACTTTAGTCGTGTTTGTGTTTCGACAGGAAGCTATAATCATCGCTTAAAGGTCTTGTCAGACAGCAGACGGGGCGGGACGAGGACGCGAGGATGGCGCGGGGCAGATATGACACTGCGGGTGTGAGTAAGGCCAATGAACATATTTCATATCAGATTGATTTTAGACTCTTTAGTTGCATTTTCTGTATCATGAAATGATAGTTATCGAATTTGTACTTATATATTTTTTTGTATTGAATCATAATCTGCACACTATCAAATATTGAGAAGATTACTCACAACTCACAACATAATCCTTCTAAAACTAAGAGAAAATAGACACCAACAATAAAACCAAAAGGGTATTCATTTTAATATTAATATATGTATATATACTAGGGTCGCGTAGAACGTGCCAGATAAGAGTCAAGCGGCACAGTCCGAAATACGGCAATGCGAATATTATTCGGCGATAGCCGCGGCTGATGTAATGTTATTGCATTTATACTGAAACAGAAGAATTCGTTCTGCCTTTTGCATTAAACTTGCCGGAACAAACCTCTTAATAGCACTCTTCGACACGTGAATCACAACTCTCGCTTGAGTTGCCGACTTCAACTAGACAATTTGGTGAAATTTCTAGTTGACTATTTGCATAGTGCTTTTTGAGTCGCACTATAATCGATGTCTGTTTTACCGCTGAGCACAGCTCCCTTTACTGCGGCTGATCTGGACCGAATTAAGCTATATGCATTGGTTGGTAGTTTTTAGTTTTAGGGATTATTCCCTAACATTTATATTTTACGAATTTTGACGTTTTTTTAATAGCAAGACCGACACTCTTTTTGTCTTTTTACAGGTACCCTTAAAATGATACATGTCCTGCAAGTGATCAGCTATGCAGGAGCTGACAATGCACAGCGCTGCTCTACTTAACGTAAATTTGCGACAAAAATTATCATCGCATTCTGGCGATGGCGGCGATTTGGAATTGAAATTATACAAAAATCCGGAATCAGATTGGAAGTGCCCATAAAACATAATTATAGCATCATTCCCATTGACCCTCATTCGTCTGACGTCACGATATTTCTAAATTCATGTCAAAAATAAAAGCTGACCTGGAAACTATAAGCGTACCTACTTCAAATTTCTGTACCATGTTGTCAAATCATTCCTGTTGAACTGTTAGTCACTCACTTAAATGCCATAACATTATTATTACATATTATTATTATTATTACTATCGTTCTTGAAAGGATAGCGTTTAGCCACGATGTCATTTAATTTAAATTGCACGACACTTGCGCGGGCATTCCTTTATATTAATACATTTGAATACATATAATACTATATCAATATTATTTTATTGTTTACGGATTCCTTTATTATGAATTAAAATATTTATAAATCAATTAATTAAATAGTTTATGTTAGTTTATATCTGTATGGGTACATTAAACGGTTAGACTGATAACAATGGAAATGACATATTTGGTTACAGTTTTTTGTTCGATCAATGTTGTTCGTGTTGAGGGGCCGTGCTGTAATTGCTTTTAATAGTTGTGTATTACGAAGAGATGACAGCCACCTGAAGTTTTGTACACACACAGTGTCTACTCTTATGTTACAAACTACGCTCATGCTGTCTGAACTGACCGCATCTCTCGACACAAGGACGTCTATCTTATTCTGATTGGATCCTTGGTATATTGTCTACTTGTTACGTCGGTTTAGATCGTCCTTAAGCTTAGGGAAACCAACATTGTAATATATTTTTGATATCCCCTAGTCCGTAATACGTCCGGAGAACAATTTTTCTACGTTGTGTCGTTAAGTGACTTAGCCACAGATTTTAGTTGCATCTTGACAAACAACAACAAAATGTACATACATATGTTAACTGGCATTGACTATCCGGAGACGTTCACGAAGTGGAGCATGCGTACAAGTACAAAATATGATGTACTTTACGCGGACGATATTCACTGATGACGCTGCCCATTAAAACTACATCATATTATACCGTCGTCTTATAGTCTCTTAGCGTTTGAATGGTTATTATTGAAAGCGAGGAAACGCCATTTACATAAAGCGCATACAATTGGAATCAGTATAGTCTGTGATTACAAACTGTAATCAGATTTAGATCAGATTTAAAGATTAAACTCTAATTCAACTTAAATAGGGCTGTCACGTTTTGACCAATATTTATGGCCGTAGAATATTTATGTTTTCTTGAAAGTGTTACAAACCTATTGCTGTAACTAACTTTTTAATGTTAATATTACTCAATATGAATATGTAAGAATCTTCCTGGCCATTGAAGTTTTAACGGGACCGCTTCCTTGTTTCGCATCAATACAACAAAATAAGCACCTTTGCCTTGCAAAAATTCATACGATAGTTTCTTGTTGCACGGTCAAGTTCGACGAGCTTCAAGTCCCCCTTAATATTTCAGAGTGTACATTCAGTGACAGCCCTAGGTTTGTGTAGTTGTAGTAAGTTGAGCAGTTATGTTCGCGCAGAGCTAAGTGGGCGGTTACACGTCTGTACAGCGGTTTGCCGGTTTGCCAGGAGTCAGAGAGCGTTTCGTCCCGACTCGAGAATATCCAAATCGAGCCAATCACAATCTTCATTTTTCTGATATAAACGAATGATCTGTGCGTCCCTCGTAACACACAACATCTACACCCGACAGACCAATACTACATATTTAGTTGCAGTAGGCAGCGGACCGATCCCAGCTCTTTTCGTGGCAAATATCAATAATATTTAATAACTGTTCGTCGTAGTCTATTGAATTGTCTTGCAAGACAGTGACGCGTCGGCTAGGACGTGATTGGGCTGGTTTAGACTACAGTCTTAACAAGGCATCGATACTTAAGAAACTAACAGATACAGTGTATAAAGCAATCGTAAACTTCGGCATGGTTTAACCATTCCATCAGATGAGACTACAGCACATGACGAGTCGCCAGGAGGCTCAGCAGTGGAGGAGTCCACATCGACGCTGCTGGCTACAGAGCATATACATAGATATAGAATATTTACAAAGATGGTTTAACCAGTTTTGGTAGGTGTACTCTCTTTTGTATTCCAAGCAGGCCAAGTAATCCAAGGCCAAGTTGTCGGTGAGTACTGCATTCAATGCGCGTCAATCGATCAATCGACAGTCGGCGTGACTTCAGATCAGGGCAGCCCCTCGCCACTTACTTATTTTAAATGACCTAAGTGCGCGAATATGCTCGGCTTGCGTAAGCGTCGTCGATACGTATGCAAAACATAATTAACACAAGGACGCAAGAGTAATTGAATTAATTTATAACTACTTCAACTTCGCCAACTACATGATAAATTTAACGCGAACATTCTCCACATGAACTTGGTGTGTTGATTGATATATTGATGGGGACTTCCTGCTTCGTAACTTTGTCCATGTACATTATTATATATTGTGAATATTTACGCTGTTGGCTATTGCACGTATACTGATAGAAGATGTAGACATAACTCAGAACTGCTATTTATTTTTAGCACTTCGAAAATTAGGCACTTCGAGGCAAAAACATTTTCAAATTTTTCAAACGTTTTGATGGGATTGAGAAACTACAATTGCTTGGCTATAGCGTCATAGTTAGTCAACAGAAAACGTTTCACTTCCAACTGAAACGAGAGCGAGAGGGGCCGAGGGAGGGGTCCACTTGCACGAGAGACTTTATGTCAAGGTGTTCCATTTATTTGATTCGAGACCTCTACATGTCGCTGATACTGGAAACTTACTACTTTTAGGGATATACAGCCGATGAGGACAGATGCAATCATTATCCTTTTCCTAACATAATGAATCGTCCATGATTGTAGTTTGTTTATTCATATGTACAACAAACATACGGTGTGGATCTCCAGTGAAGCCGCCAGCTTTTAATTTTAACTGTGGGCTTACAGCTAGCAATTAAATGTGCATACATATGACTGAAAACTGAAGAGACAGACCCGTTTCATTTGAAGCAAATCTGGCCGCTACATACCCAACTGTTACACTTTAATAATATCAAAGATACAGATTCATTGAAATAGGTATTTTATTCCGGGATTATGAGTTGTAGCGGGAATGACATTTATATATGTGTGCGTTACGATTTTATAAACGACCGCAACTAGGGCGTAGTGTTGGGCTGTACCTGATGTCGATGAATCAAAAATTATAAACTAAGATAGTAATAATAAAAAGAAGTAATATTTATTATAAGTGAAATATTATTATAAATATTTCATCGTTCATCATCATCTGGATATTGTAGTCCAGTGCTGGACATAGGTCACCCATGAGGGTTAATACCCATAATCCCTACGCTATTGCAGAGCACAGTTTCTCAGTCATAGTCACTATGCCAGAGCATAGTTGGCCAGGGCACTTAGCTGTGCCTAGACAGACCGCGACATACCGCGATCCACTAGCGCTATGTTTAGTCGCCTATTACGACACTATATATCCCGGCTTGGGGTTGACGAATGTATTGTTATTCCGCTCCGACACAACAAATTACATCGATATTCAAGCGTTAGTATGAGTTGGGTACAGGCAGACTCATCGGCTAACGAAATAATTACACGAAAGATTTCTCTCGCTTGACTATGTCGTTAATTTCTTATTATTGGTTCTCTTATATTGTAATCAGACAATGCAGGATAGATCTTGATACATCCGCCTAATGTCGTTTTCTAATTTTTAGAATTCATTGCAATTCGGATATCATTTAATCAAATAACCGGTCTCTATTTAATCATCAAAATAACTAATTTATAATTTTTGTGTAAAGTTTAAATCTCCCATTTCGATTTGGGGTATACATACATCTTAGTAACACCAGTCGTTGGCTTTAAGATAACTGTGATATGTGTGTTGTGTGTGCGTGTATGTGCGTGCGTGCGTGCGTGTGTGTGTGTATGCGCACGTAAAAGTGTTTCTGTTTATATTATACAGTAAAACTTCTTTAAGTCAACCCTCGATAAGTCGAAAACCTTCATAACTCGAAAAAATGTTTTCATCCCTTTCTGCAAGCCCTAAAACATCTATTAATCGAAAATTCAAACCTCTATTAGTCGCAGTAATTAGTGAGTCCTTGCAAGTTATATTTAGTACATACTTTCACTCTATAACTAAAAAAAATAAACTAAAAAGAATAGCAAAAACATGTTGCTCTACGGCCTCTGCCTTAGGCTGATACAGAGGTAGACGATTGACTGTTACGAGATTGACAGCGAAAACTTCTTTTTGTAATTTAAATATTTTTTGGAATTCTAAATTCTTCATTAGTAAATTACTGTGTTCATATTTAATAAAAATATAACAATATATTCTTTTTATATATTAGATATCCATATAGCATTCCGCCATTCTATATTTGAATATTTTTAATAATTTTTTAATTATATGCACTAATAATCTCAAGAGAAAAACTTTTAATTAATTGCCAAATTTATTTTATTTATTTATAAGTTTTTTCATATAACAGGACGCCATATTAGGTCGGTCGTGTTGAATTTACTAATACTGACAACGGATTCGTAATCAATGACCTTGAAACCCCCCATATATCAATTTGTGGATCATTTTCTTCATTTTTTGACGTTTGGATGCTCTAAAGGGCCTTCGGCCTCACTGTGCGTCGTGAGAAATTCTAACACATCTTGGAGTTCTTCCTAATTGTTTCTAAGACCTAAGAATTCTCTAAAGGTCGTATTAATAAAGTGATTTTATATTTGAGATTGAACTGAAGTGCAATGGGAAGTTCAATATTTAATTAATAAACAAAACTTAAGCGTCATCCATTAAACGCGCCCTCACTCGATATGTGTCATCGTATTCGCTAATTAATAATTGGAACTCATGTCTCAAGTAGCCTCTTGAGATGCATTATGAGCTGGTATTAGTGGAGTGTAGTCGGACCTTGATTTCAGGCAACGTTTTTGAAATTGTTTTACATAGAGATGAAATAGATTATTACATTCACTATGAACATTACGATAATAATTCCTTAAATTTTTTATTTCCAAGAAGGGGGAGGTGATAAATTAAAGACCTGTTTTCTTTCAGGGAGCTCGCGGTGATATACGTCGTGCGAGTGATTTGCGAGTCGTGTCATAAAACGTATTATATATTATAAATTATAACATATTATAAATTATGTTAATATTTTTGAAAATTCAACACAGGAAAAATATGTTAACGAACTAATATAGCTAACTAAAAGCTATAAACCCATCGTAATTACGATATATATTTCAGTTTATGAACGTTTTAAATGTTCGCGTTCACTAAGAAACCAGTAAAACGATTCTGTTTTATGTCTATCACTATGTTTGAACATTGTACATGTTTACTGTTCTTTCAATTTAGAGCTTCTGTGTCATTCGGGAAATATGCTTCTGGGTAATGTATTTTGAAATATCATAACAACAAATCCTCTGTGAGCTTACGATCACAAGCGGTTTGACAGTACTACGGTATTGTTCATCATCAATCTTAGCGCTCCATAATTATGTATGTACGGCTTTCCTCTGAGATCGAGGAGGGTTAAGGATGTAGGGTACGAGCCTGTCTAAGGTGGGTTGGTCGACTTTACACGCCTTCGAGGACGTAATGGAGAGCTCTAAGGTGAGTCAGGTTTCCTCACTATATTTTCCTTTAGCGATACCAAACGTATATGTTAAAAAACAGATGGGTTCCTGACGACACGTGGTCCCTGTCGCCAGTGGACTTTTGTAGCACCCGAGGAGTGGCCAATGCTCTGCCGGCACGTCCGCAAGTTTTTTTTTAAGTTTACTTCCAAGGTAAGTTATGAATTTAATTGTTCATGACGTAATTACATAAGAAATTATCAGTTTCACTACAAACTTTCATAATATACGGTGTTTATGTATATACAAAAACTGTATAAAATGCTCTAGATTTCAGTATATAATAAATATTTTAAATATGCATGTGTAACTATGCACTATCACCAAGGCCAAAGGTTTGGTTTCGGTCTCGATTCGGCTAAAAAACTTCATTTTAGTATCACCAGTTGCAAAAACACGCCGCACAGTCTTGGCTTGGCCTACCAACTGCATTAAAACTGTTTGGCTTTCATGATCAAAGACCACCCTCGCGCGCATTTCACTGTGTAGATACAGTGCTTTCTTACGAACTAAAAAAAGCCGACATTCGAAGTTTCTCGTCTGTAGACAATAGACACAATAGCCGGCAAGCTTGTACAACAGCACAACGACGGTGGCCATATTAGTGCAGAAATAGTATCATGGCATAGTAACAAACGACTTTGGTTTTATTTATAAATTCAGTGTATACTCCTATCCTGCATATGCTCGTACATATCGCACATACGGAACATCATAATATCCTTAAACTTCAATCATGTTTGTAGAACTACCAGTAGATTTTTGCTTATAAAATATTACTAATAGAATACAAAGGGACTTAATAGATATAAAATTATTGTTATCCTATCTGAAATCTGCTTTTAAAAATACTTACGAAATTAATGTTACAAGTAAACAGATATATTTAGTAGGTAGTTTATCTGGTGTTAGCTAGTCATTGGGACTCATTGGCATCTGTAAAGTATTGGAATGGTGGAACTTAGTTTTCTACCTGAAATAAAGTGTTGCAGCCAGGGGGAGCGTGAGGCTGCAACATGAACATCAAATCATCGTTGAAGGAATCAGTACAAGTTCAGTTCTACATAACTAATTGTCGAATTTCTTTATCACCTATCACTTTAATGGCCTTTAGTTGTTGGAAAAACAAGAAAATAGTGTCCGAAGTGAAATGGCGAATTTGAGTGATGAGAGTAGACAAAACATCTCGGGTCTATGATGATAGATATGTATATTTAGCATTCAGTGCTATCTGTCGGCCCCGCAAGCGACTGGCGTGACGATATAATGAATAACACAAAAATCAAAGCTTACCTGGAACGGGGAAAATCCACCGCATTTTCGATTTGACCACGCGCCGCTGCCTCAAATCAGCTCAATTGAACTGCCATTCCCCCGATTCGCATCAGATTCTACTCAGCACATCCCGCTACTTGCGGCAGCTGTGACTTAAGGGCTCTCACCGGACAACTAGGCTCTATAAGGCGACGTCGCGATGCCCACCGATGGTCCAATGTTGACGTTCAGCTTCACGTGTTGATGAGTAAATTGAGATTTTTTCTTAAGACTCGGTTTGTTGGTAACTTAGCTTGACGTTATTGTTGGAAGAATTCGATAGGAAGATAAACGACAATCAGCCACGTCCTAAAAATTAATTGCAGTGTTAGATTAAATTTCAATTTTGATTTTTATCTAAAATTAAAACTATTTATTTCGAAGAAATCTCAATGTCCAGTGTTATCGCCTATGAAATCTGTGCCATTACATTTATTCGGCACTCCTAAGCAGCTCGACTCGCAATGCTGACCTTTGATTTTAGACTGCGGTGGAAATAAATCATTAACTGGTACGGCACTCAGGCTGAAATCCCAGGAAGAGTATCCCATTTGGGACTATTCAATATATGTATTTTTTTAATTTCTTGAGATTCATTTTCACTCCTCACACCGATGTCAGAAACAAGTCTCCGAAACCGATTTGCGAGTGTTAAGAGAGTCATGAATGTGGAAGAAGTACGGCAGGTCTGTAAAGACAGGGATATTGACATTCAATGATCTATGCCTACCCCGTAAGGGTCTTGGCGTGATTTAATCTTGAGTGTTCACTGCACTGTGTACCCTATGCACTCGATTGCAGCTGCAGGGAGGCACCGCTGCCCGTCTACCTGTACACTTGGCATGAGCACGTGGTGTACGAGGCGTTGATAGCACCAGGAAAGTTGTTAATTAATCTTGAATAACAAACTAAAGCTGGATGGGGTGTGTCTGTTTCTCCATATAGCTTACAATTGAATTAAATGTTTTCCTCTATAAACAAACCATCTGTACACGTAGAACTAAGAGTGATAATTCTTCGCATGGGAGGCGGAACACATCAACACAGTAGGGAGAGGTCTATTTTTATCCCGTTAAGAACATGTTAGAACAAGTCACTGCAGCGTGAAGATGTTAGCGCCTATCGATTTTTTTCCTCATTTGCACTGGTCTCGTGGCCAGAAGTAATTATTCTAGCAAATCCAATTAGGAATTAGACAATCGCAAATTTTATCGCTAATGCATATCTTTGAAATGTGACGAAAGTTCCAGCATCACAAAAACGGCTTTTTTAATATTTTGTATGATGATATTGACGCACAAAGAATAACTTGTTTTTAAAATTGCACTGATGTGGCAGCTAATGTTACATAATACAAATTGATTTGTATGTTAACAGTAAAGAAAACTTTTCAACGTATATTGGGACTGGTAGGCTTTCATTACGAAGCTGAAACGTTTATTTGCCAGGTTTTTTTTTTTCAAATCAAAAAGCAATCTCCGCATAATGCACCGATTATGAATTTGTAGTTAAAACTGTAAGCGAATGGTAGACCTTTTGATTCCGTCTTATAACACGGCGACCGCGATGCGTCATTTGTTCAACACAATAGTGACAAGTGAAATTATAACATCGTATTATTTTTAAATTAATAACTCTCAATACGGCACTGATACAAGAACTGCTTATTTATTTTTATTTACAGGTTTATTCTGAAACAAAATATATCTTTTACATAATCATGTATTACGTAAAATCTTGCATTAAGATACACACGTATTATTTCAAATAATTTCACTTTTAAATAAGTAGGTACCTAATTGTAAGCCAAATAAAACTTTAACATTGCTCACACCATTTTACACAAAGGGAACTTACAATTTACAAATTGTTCGTTAATATTTCACTTGTACTTTTCCGTTTATTTATTCCAAAGAGTACTTATTTATTACAAAAAAATTTCAAGCCAATAACTAAAATGTTGTTATTATTAGAAATATAGCAGAGAAGAATATAAAGGTGGATAACATTAAAAACTGAATTAATGAAAAACTGGTATAGATATGCATTAAAAATAGTAATCCTAAAAAACTTTGAAATGGCGTCAAATAAATAATAGAGTCTATAAGCACTGACAGCTGAAATGGCGCGAACCGTCATAATTTTATAACTTTTTTAGTTTTATTACAGATGCGCTTTTAAACTTAACATACGCAAAAACCGAATTACTTTGCAATATTACTAAAATTTTCTTTAATGAACGTCTTATACAAATAATATATGTTTTTAATTAATATGTTTCTTACATAATTTATATTTCTTGCCTATAGAGTATGCTGCAGTAAATTTAGCTCATAACTTGAATACCAATAGTTCGTTATTCCAGACTTACAACATAAATAACATATAAATCCGTGAAACTTGACTTTATTTACAAGATTTTGTGAAATAATAGCCACAGAAGGGGATAATAAGGAATGTTAGCGTAAAAACGTTTTGTCCTCGTGCCTACTCGCTGTGCGCAGACATTATCGATTTTAGGGAAAGCCGGACTCGTGGGGTTGTGTTGAGCATTGTTTACGATTAACACATTACATTACACTTTATTATAATTTTCACATTTATTATGATTTATGCACGTTTACTTACAATGGACTATTTTTATCAGCTAATTTCAAAACACCTGTTATATACATGTAATAAAGCAATTTCATTTAAATTTTTAACTAGATATGAAGCTAGTGGTAATTCTGGTATTCTTCAGTAAAAGAAATGAATAAAATTCTTACCTCAGACTATCCGTAATTGAAAAAAATAATAAACGAAGATTATATCACTACCTAATTTTTTTACGTCGATTTTAATTCTGCGACGTGCATAATACTGCTATAACCGCTGTATATGGATCATTTTACTGCTTTTTTCGGGATTTAAGTGGTTTAAAGAACATTGTAGTAAGGGACGGGACGTATTCGTCTACCACCGTGCCTCGCGCTCGGGTGATACTGGCTGGGTTGACACATATCTGAATGTAAATACCCCACAAAAACTTGACGTTTCCCTAAATAGATTTTTGGGCTGATTGTAATAGAATCTTTTTTAAACTTTACATTAAAAAAAATATTATCTTAAAATAAGAACTTTAGGTAGACCTGCACCTTGCGATCAAAAGTTTAAACGTTATAAAGAGAAAGCGTAGAGTATTGTTAATCATCGAGTATGCTTTTAAATCATAAAATGTAATACCATAGCAGAAATATTGTAAGAATGAACTTCAGGTATAGAAGAAGTAAGTCATTTGCACGGTAGCACTGTTTAGATTTCGATATTATTGTTTATAGTAGAATATAATATTTTTGAGTCTCAGTACCCACAGCAACGCATAGGACAATTTATCCCTTTATTCGACCAGAACACTTATTACTGGCAACACTTGTTACCCGTCATTGGCCACAGTTTGCCGCTATGCAGAGATGCGAAGATTCGTATTTCGTACTGCGTGCAAAGCAATGGGTACCACGCCAAGATATGCGTTTACTACCCCATAAAAGAAATCATAATTTTCATTTATTCTGAGATTATGGTTATTTAACTTTTAAATAATGTAATTAAGATTTTAAAATAAGTTAAGCATTTCACAAGTTTGTGAAAACGGTGACCGATTAGATGCGTCTATTTTAGGGCTTGTTGAAAGATGTATGACATATTAATCGTGAAAGTTCTTTGAAAAGGCTTGCCTTTGTCTCGCAAAATGTAGAGATTTTAAATATCGAATAACTGTTGATTCTTTCCTTTTTTTTTCAAATTTCCTATCGAATAAACCTTTGCAATATAGCATAAAAAAACGATCAGATAAAATTTCATTGGTTATTGGATAATGGTTCGAATTCTTAATTTTTTATATAAAAATATTGTTACAATATTATTTACTGATTTAGTCATTGATTGTAAACGAACCTAGCGGTGAATTTCCGTAACTATTTAGCGCCCACAAAGTAATAGTGGAAGTAATTCCGATGTCACTGTGAAATGTCGATTTATTTCGTATGAAAACCGAACAGACTGTCAAGAGTTAGGTATTCGTATTTATAACTTCAGTACAATATGTAGATATAAACTTAAAACTTGCGAATATTGCGCTTAGCCTTAGCTTAGCGCAGACTTCACTAATCGTGTCTACGGTAAGGACTGTAACTGACCATTCGCCGTAGGCATGCCACGCTAGCCAAGTGCGCGTTGACAGACTTCACACGCCATAGAGAACTATTTTTGTGAGAACTCTAAGGTAAGCAAGTTTTCCCACGATGTTTTCAAGTGATATTTAATCCTAAAATGCACATTTTGCAAAGAGGTGCGTGTCAGTATTTGAACCCAGACTCCCGGAGTGAGAGGTCGAAATATAAACTTTTAGGCTATCACTGTTGTAATACTAAAACTAAACAGAAATATGACCATATTAGCAAATGCTTTTTGATGCATGTACTAGCTCACTATTAGGTTGTCAAAGCAAGGCGCCCAGTTGATTTCTGCGAGTTACATAGGTATAACTATGTAACAAAAAAAGTTTCCGTTCCTTCGTTTCCGCTGAAAGAAATTCTAGTGTGCTATCAATCTTGAATTACCACTATGTTCGTGGACCTAGTTTGTGTTACAAGTTACAAACCGTATTTGAGTGACTTACAAATGTAACAGAACTAGCGCATTGAATTTAATCCTTTGGCCTGATGCTGGTAAGAGGAGCCTCATCATCATTATCATTCTATTGACCCGCCAGTAGGTACCGAGCGCAGGTGGTGTGAGAAGCCGTGCTCAGTGATCTCTAACTGGCTCTCCCAACGTGGAATTGTGGGCGAAATACTAAGAAGGGGCCTGTGTCCAGCAGTGCACTTAAGCTGATGATGAATGTATGTAGTTTATATATGAGTATTAAATATAACACAGATACATGGTACGTGTGTGGACATGTTCAGAGATATTTATTTGATCATTCCTCTTAATAACTGCTGAACGACTGACCTTTGCTCGGATGGCATAAGTTTTCAGTTTTATTTTTCCAGGCACTCCTAAGTGTATCTGTAGGTTAACAGTTAACACATATACCTACTAAGTACTAATTACAGGAACTCAAATGTGTACGTTTAGAATTAGATACACAAACCTGTGCTTTGTTTTCTTTAATCTCAAAATAAAACAGAAGTATTTTACATCTGTCGTGTTCTTTTGTGCATATTTAGTTGAAGTACCTAATTTTAGGGGTGGAATTTTTAAACACAATCAAGACTCTTTTTGTTTTGGGAAAGTCTAAATCTGAAATGTCCGTTGTGTAAACTGAGTTGTAAACTGCTAAAACCCTTTCGGGGTGGAATCCTGACCCTATCGACTGGACGAATAGTTCTCAAGATATCTGTAATCCCCGAAGAGGTAGGCAGCGGAATGTAGAGCACTCTCGCGGTTTCATATTTGCATTTATATACATACATATATGTGCATTTATATAATTGTTTTTTTAAAATAATAATTATATCTTGGGACATCTCCACACACGGCCATCTGATCCCATAGTAAACATCAACAGAGTTTGTGGTATGGTAACCAGACGGCTGATAAATTACATATATACATATACTTTAATAGATATTTTTTTTTACACCCAGACACAGAAGAAATACTTGTGCTCATCACACAAATATTTATTTGGGTGGGAATCGAACCCACGACCCCCGGCACAACAGTCAGGTTCACTAACCACTGCACCAACGGGCCAGTCATATAAAATGTATCGATATTAAATTTTGCAAGCACTACGTCCCTCCCACTTGTCGTCGTTTATAAATTTGTAACGTCACAGTATTATTAATGTCATTTCCGGCGCAACCCACTACACCACCGGTTCACTAACCACTGCAATATTGCTACTTTATTGACGTATAAACATTGTTCCTAATAACATAACCTGACCTTATGCTATATGTTTCGGGTGATATACGGCGGTGAGCCATCCTTACGAATCTAGTCTAAAAAATTAATATTACTTAATTAGTATTACTTGTGGCCACTTTTTGACTAGCACCTTGCTATCAATGGTTATAATCATAAATATACTTATAAATAGGAGCTTGATTAACTACGCTATGAACGTAGTGATTTTTACAGCGGGATCTTCGACCAGGAGACAGTCAATAAAACACCAAATATTTTTGAACTTTTTTATTCAATGCACAAGGCTTGTAAACAATTTGTAAAATAAAATAAACACAATACATATTAATAAATATGTAATAATATAACGTTAGTGGTGCGCTACACACGCGCCCTAGTGGTCGCGTCCAGACGCCGTCGCGATCCGGACACATCTTTATTCGTCATCGACCCTAAGGATACCTCGCTAGATAATAAGTCTGATGGATCACTAGAGCCCAGCACAACCTAAATCACTCATGGTGTTAATCTGACATTTAACCACGCTATGAAAAATTATTACGGGTTAGTTAACTAGGAGAAGGTTTTGCTTCATTGTTTTGGCTTGGATCTCATTTAGTTTATGTACCGAGAAAGATAGGATTTGCCTTGTAAAAATGTTCCTTGCCGTTTTACTAACTAAGCAAACAGTAAAGACGATCACTTCAACGTGGGTGCTGACACTCGGGTATATTCAGTTAAACCATGACCTGACTGTCTGGAGTTCTCCAAAAGCGGAGGAGAAGCCTGGATCCAACGAACCACAACCGAGGAGGAGATATATCTTTCTTACCACTGACCTGGACGGAGCGACGGCACCACCGGACCGCCGGCTCCGCGGCGCTGTGACTAGGAACTGCTGCTACTACTACCTTCGCGTGGTGGGTGACTGACATGTGGGCAGGGCACGCGACCATAAACTAACGTGGTTATTTGGACGCAGTCAAAGTATTTTATTAAAGACAATAAATTGACCGAGCGCAGACCTGGTGATGCGTGATCCGTTCTATTGTCGCCGCGCCTAGCGACAGTAGCGACACGGTCAGTTGAACAAACTTACGCCGCGGTTGGAAAAGCCATTTTGTCGCATTCAATAAATTATCATTTATTCATACATTTCGGGAAACCATTGTCATCAATATTATTACTAAGCAGTACATGCTCTGTTAATGTAAAAAAAAATAATTCTTCCATCATCGAGAACAAAAATTAATATGTAGGTAAATGTCATTCGTCCATCAAAATACGCTGCGTTCAAAGCCATACGACTCGGGTGATCGATCCGTTCATTTGTATAGATATAATATTTAGTAAATGTCTAGGAATACATAAAATATAATATATACATTATATCGGAAGTGTATTGAAACTATTCGGGTTACACGATTACAGCGGTTCTCCTAAGGCCAACGGCATATTGTCGTTAATATGACGGAGCAGCTCATGTTTGTTACACGAGAGCCTGCCGCCGTCATATCAACGACAAAATACACTTCGAAATACTTACATCTACAAGTTAACTAGTGGAACATTGAATTCTCTAAGAAATTACGTCCCACGTTTTAAATTATACACGAGTTACAATGTAAATGTTACTATAACTATTGTTATTTCATTTATAACATTGATTCGCCCCAACTGGCTGCGCGCACTTGACTTGAGTACGACAATTAATTTTAACAGTTATTGTTTATGTTTACACAAAAATAACTGTTTCAAGTAATTCAAATAAGAATTAATTCGACACACAAACATTAATCACAGAGAAAACACATTTTTTTCACATTTAATTTTAACCTACTAGTAAAATTAATACTAAAAATATAAAATTATCACTTTTAAAAGTCTGACAAAAGTTACGCTAACTCCAGTTACTGTATAATAATATTTTATAATACAAGTATAATTTTCTCAAAACGTTCACTTATCGTGATGAAACAATGAGTCAAGTACGAACAACGCCGATTGGATGAGTGATTAAAAATAACCATATGATGTACGGACTACAATGTTTGAAACTTAAAGGATCTAGTATTAAAGCGTCGTTATCATGCTTGGCTCCCCGACCCAAGTACCTATCCCTGTAACCGCTATTTTATCCGTTAGGCGCGCGAACGAGCGTCACGATTTAAAAGAAACCCTTAAGGGCGATTACGGACTAGCATATTTTCTGAGTGCAAACGCATGTTTTAGCGCGCGCCTCATGCCGCACACGTGCGCGCGCTCACCCCCGCCCCGCGCCCGCTCGCCCCGCGCCCGCTCGCCCCCGCCCCGCGCACGCTCGCCCCCGCCCCGCGCCCGCTCGCCGCTCGGAGGCGGACACGAAGCGAGCGCACACGCACGGAGGCGCG